>JAPYMA010001563.1:0-35623 GCA_035041965.1 Anisakis pegreffii | reverse complement strand
GGAATAGCTGTTCTGCTATTAATGAAACAACTATTTCGCCAACTCTTGCTAGTTAGCGAATGGCACGCTATTGCCCATCTCCGGTTTGGACAACTCATTTGAATGGTTGATTATGATGTGATAGAAAAGAAGGTTTTCATCCTATAGTCAAAGTTATGGTGGTCTCAGTTTTATGTGAGAACACTGTAACTCGTTCAGGTTGAACTCATTCATCAATTCATGTTAAATATTCACTTCATTTCTTCTTCTATTTTCTTTCGTACTATTCAGTTAAAAAACTAAATCAAGCAATCGTAATACATGCGTTCATAAAAATGATTGATTTCGTTGACTCTCAGATTTGTCTTCTATCAGATTTCCTACAATACTAGTTATTTCATCTGCTCGATGCTATAAAACTTTCATTGCCCTTTGCTAAGACTATTACTATCACCAACAGTGCCATTTTTTTTCTGTTGAATTTCCATCGTCATATTCGTTATCAATTTCTGTACGCATATTTCTTTGCTCTCTGCAGGCAGAATGATTAGGTGCGAAAACTCACAAATTGTCTTGTGTTGTTTAAGTTTGAAAAAGAAACAGACGAAAATGCGATGTTAAATTCATCCATCTAAAAGCGTTGCTTACTTTTACTAAGAACTTGTGTTCAGGCTAATTTCGTGTTCAGAATACAGTTTGGTTTGAACTTTGCTTACAATTAGTTAAGACAGATTAAGAGTTTCGCTCCAAAATGAGAAGATCTGTGGTAGTTAACTTTTTGGTTGAAGCAGTTTTATTTACGTATAGCAACGAACGGATGTATCATTGTTGTTTTTGAGTGGTTAATTTGTGAGAAACTGATAAGTATTGCATTTGTTTGTTGATATCATAATCAGTTTGTATTTTTATTCTTTCAACTCTTCTTTGGTCATCGTTTTTCTCAGCAATTAAACAACGGACCAAGTTTTTGGGATATTTATCTCTTTCCCTTTCCGAAACCTCAACTCTGTTCAATTCAGTCTGTGTTCTCCAGTTTCTGTTTTCTTCTTTTGAACTCTTCGAAAGAAATCCGTTCAAAAGTTATTCCATTCGAGGATCATTCTCTTAATTGATTTTAATATCTTTTCATAAGCTAGACTCAGTATTCAAGACGTCTGTATTGCTATTAAATAATGAAATTAATAACTCTCATTATATATTTCTATACCTATATATCACGTGTCAGCAACTGTTCTAAATTGGTAAATGGATATAAGCAAGATATTTCATAGTAATAATAATAACAGCAGTAGTGACATTGGTAATGATAGCATATTGTAATGAGCAGTACTCAACAGGAAATCTATACAACATCAGACGAAAATTGTTTCTTGCCGTTCGAGAGTGTGTGTATGCGATGATCGTGTTTTGATGAATGCAGACGTTGTTAATGATTTGTTTTGGTTTTTCGATCGTAAACATGTTAAGAAATTTTTTTTGATATAATAAAAAATAAATTTTGTTTTGGTTTTACAGACAGAATCTATTGCATTAATCATCAATTGTATTCATTATTCAACTGGATTCTTTCTTTTTATTCATTTTGTGTTGAGAAGAACGCCGAAAAATCTGTCGAAACATAGCGAGCAAAGCAGAGGGAGACGACGTGAACGAACTAACTGAAGAAATAAAGCAGCATTGCAAAGGTTTCTTCCATTTTTTTTCTCATTTCTTTTATCACATAATATCAATTAAGAACCATTTTCACCAATGTTGTCATTTTCGAAATCTATTTATTTCGAGAATTCATTCAGTCATTATAAATAATTGCAAATTTAGGCTTAGACCATATCATTGAATGTGTCATTTCCGCGCCAGCTAATGAAGACAATCAAAGTATTTGTGAGCCTACAAGTCTAGCCTCATAAGGGAAGCTCGTATCACATTGCGATTAAATGTCACTCTTGTCGTCGTTCAGTTAACGAATTTGCATATCGCAAGCTCGTTGTCTCCTCTTTGTAATCATTCCAGAATAAATAGGGCTATTCTCGCACTCTATCCAGCAAGTGCCCAACTCATTAACTGATATCAACTTATTGTCTTGTGAGAGTAACTTGTGATTCTTCTCCATCCCTTTCGGTGTTCCTTTATCGTAGTGAACTCAGAAGAATATGGTAAATTCCCCTGTACTGTAACAGCACTACGTGTGTCATTTTATTCTTTTTTGCTATGTTCGGCTAATGTTGTTGAATTTACTTTCGAGAGGATTTGGGTTGACTGTTGACATTTTCAAAGATAATCAGTTGAGATAAGTAGATAAGGTTAATAGAATTGATCACAGATTATATTTACGACTTTCGAGTGAAGCAAAATGTACATACTGATTTTAATAAGAAGTTAACTGACAGGGATTAACAGCTGGGTTAAGGTTTGTGCAGACAGGTGAACGTACAAATGAAAAGATTGACATGAGTTCAGAATGAATTATCACGAATTTTTGATGGAATTGTTCGTTTTCGAATAAGTTTACAACTGTTAGGTGGGATATCAGTCGGTTATTAATTTACAGTGAAAATAAGTTCGAAGTTAAATTTGTTTGATAAATTAACGAAGAGTTGCAGTAGTCGTGCATCGTTTTTTATCCATTAAAGTGAGCGAGGCACCTCGGGTTGTGAACTCGGCCTTCTACTGCCCACCCTCATTTTTTGAAATATCTTTGTTTCGTTTTGTTTCAGGTTCTCACAAAATTATGTTGTAGGGGGTCCAAGGGTATCTTAAAATTTATTGTAGGGGATCCGAGGGTATCTTAAAATTTATTGTAGGGGGTCCACGGTGCAAAAAGATTGGGAACCACTGTTGTAAAACAATTATTTGATAATCAAATTACTTGCGCAGTTCATGGTTATGATCATTTTAGATTCATTTTGAGGCTAAGTTACTTGATTTTCGATGGATACGTGCATTATGATATCAACAGTTAGTAGTTTAATAAGATTAAGAGAAAAGAAACAACATTGTTCAGAGTGAACAGTGAACCAATTAATGACGCATTTCTAATGCATTTGTAAATTCAACAAAATGTTTACTTTCAACAATATTATTATCATTGTTGATAATAACATACATTAATGTGTGAATGTTATCAGTGAAATGATTTACTATGTTTATGATGTGACCGTCCTAAAAAAAACGAAAAGCTCTGATAATTGAATAAAAAACGACAATCGAGTCATGCAAATAACAAACTTTTTATTTTATCACTGTTTTGTTTCAGTTCATATGACGTGCGTTTAAAATGTATTTTGAAGCGTTTTTCGTTTCATTCAATTAGTTTTCAGTGTGCATAAGCGAAGGAAAAGAAAATAGTGGAAAAAATAGTTCATGGATTAGTTTTAAATAATTGCTTAATGACGTTCGCGTGATTTGATTATATTCAATGAGTGATCACTGGCACTGATTAAGTGAGTAAACAACGTCGATGATCCTTTCATGAATGATGTCAGAGTGGTGAAGCATCGATTCGATATTTAGTTAATAACATCAGACCGACATTCTTTGCTTCTCAGTCTTCCTCTCGCAATTCATCAGTTCTTATCAGTCGTCATCATCATACATCACCTCATGTTATCTTTCTCGCTCTGTTTCCTCTCATCACTTGCTATAACTCTTATTTGTAATCTCTCGTTCGACTTTTCCTTTTCTAGATTTATTTCAGTTTCAATCATCATTCATCATGCATTAGCATTTCTAATAGCTGCTGATATTCTTATTCTATGTTCAACGTTTTGAAACTATTCGAAATCATTTATTATTGACTGACTGATGTTTCTTTAAAGATATTCATATTGTGCGATTGTGATAGCTCTCCATCTGGAAATCTTTCTGTTTCATCCCATCTTGTTGTTTGATTCTCAAACTAATCGTTCACAGTTGTTTTTGTAACTCATAATTTGTATTAGTATTACTTGTAATGATTAAGCATTGTGATGACATGCAGTTTAGTGTCCGACGAAATAGCTAAGGCAGGAACGTGAAAGGTTTATGAAAATCATAGGTTATGTGTATTTGGATTGTAGGTGTTGTGAGATGGACGAAGCTGAAAAGAGACTGATAGGTATTAGCTGAGATAAATAAGCAAGCCATTAGTGTGTTGTATTGCGTTCAGCTCGGCTGTAATCGACTGACGAGTGATAGAGAGGGACTAGATTCGATGAATAGCTGGTAACAGCTAGCAATAGCAGGTTTGGCCAAGCGCAGACGATGTCGGGCTGAGCAGATCGACAGACAATTGCGTGTCGCAGTTGTGAGAGATGAAGCAGACAGAGAGGGATTTATTGATGAATGAATGGATTTTGTGTGGTGATAATAACGAGTTTTTAGCTCGAGATTAGGTATTGTGCATTTTTATGCATCCATTAAACTGTCAATTGCTTGTATATGTGCGTTCATAGCGATCATTCAGTGGAATGAATTAATAGAGAGAGGTGTGGATGTATGAAGAGGAAAGGCTCGAATAGATCTGCGATCGATTTGGTGGGGTTGATGACGTCTGTACTACTCGATCGAGCAATTTCTAGTTGAATGTTTTTTTCGGTTTTGATTGAATGCAATGGTGGCTGGTGTATGCTTTGCCATTCAACAGATTGATGATAGAAAGACGATTGAGAAAGGATCCTAGCGGAAATGAATGATGAGGCTTACAGCAAACAACCAACAACACCTAGTAAGAAACATTTGAGTTATTTATTATAATGGTAGTATTGACAATGAATATATAGCTAGAATGTATTTACAAATCATAAGCGTGTCTGTCTCTTCTGTTGCTTGTTCTTAGTGAGCATGAGCAGTGGGGTAGGATAATTTCTTTATGTTGTATTCTTAGTTGAGTGAGTAAAAGTTTTAATTAGTTCGTTTATGATACTAGTAAATATAATGGGTGTTTTTTAATAGGAGAGAGAACGTATAATAAAGAGATAGAGGGTAACATAAGATGGGTACTATTAATAGCAAATATCTTCGACTGGAGGGTGCGAGTGAGTGAGTTTAGTAAGATTTGAAGCGAATGATAAAAGGTCGATAGATAGCTGGATAAACGAGCACTGAACAGAGTGATGTCATTTTGCATTTTGATGGGTTTTGTTCGCAATGCATTCGATGATATGATATGATATGATATGATATATATATATATATATATCATTAATTTGCTATTTTCTTAAAATCCCAACTCATAACTTTGCTTTCAACTATGTGCACAAGAGGCGATAAATTTCAGGGCTTCATTTTGTTGAATGTCAATTGTTCCCTCCACTACTTTCTTCACTATCGAATCTAACTTGTCTCTTCCGTAATAATTTCATAACTTATGAAAATTTCTGCATAATGAATAATTCTATGCACGGGGATGATGATATGCATCTCTTGATTCATTATGGAGAATGAATAAGCTCAAAAATCTCAATTTGAAATAAAAACAGTCATTCGATGCAGAGAGTGTAAAACATGGCTATTTAATTTCATTGTACTACATTCACCCAGTCGCTAGTGATAGCAGTAGAACATTTATAATCAATCGGTAATGACAAATATCTGCAAAGACCTTGTTCATGGAACACAGCTGCAATGAAAGGAGCTCGAATGCACCTCATTAGATCGTCTAACAACTGAAAGCGGACTTGAACATCCATCCATGTGCAAATGTTTCAAAATGAAACGAATTTCCAATCGGCAGATGGCTTACGCAATTCAAATGGTTCCACTCGACCAGGAAGTGATCGCTCGGAAAATTCACCTGAAATTTACAGAAGCGATAAGGAATGACCTTTAGTGGCAATTGTTTGCATTAATCAATGCACTCAGTTCACAATAGAACACACTCAGTGAGATCGTTCTTCTGAATCTTGCTGCAGCACTGAATTGTTGCTAGTTTCCACTTTAGTGTCATTCAGATCTATCGTTCACTAACTTTAGATTAAACTTGCAGATTGGCGGCTTGGGTAAATATCAAATTACTTTATTCTTCATAATATGTTTACCAGCTAGTTTACCATCAGCATTTTCGGCTTTCAATCAACCCTTCGTTGTTGGCCAACCGGAACATCACTGTAAGCTACCAAACGGCCGTCAGGATCTCGCACCTATCAAAGATATTGCGACACAAGTAACTTCTTGATGCACGAGTTGATCGTATCCGTTATATTGCAATTTTGATGAATGACATTATTAAGTTATCGATTCATTCTTTCAAGGTTTCTCAACCAGGAATGTTTGCATCCGTTGTGGGTGCGAGATAGTATTCAAGGGGGCGCAAGATAGCACTTCATTTTTTAGACATTAAAGCAGGCGAGACACATTCAGCGCATACATTTTATGTGCTATTGAATGTAGATTATCAAAAATTCGTTCGGTTGTGCTTAATTTCATTCCTGAATTAACCATTGTTGTGAGGGGTGCGAGGATATTTTAAATTTTTTAAGGGGTGCGGACGAAAAAAAAAAGGCTGAGAACCGCGGAATATGAGAGCATTTCATTGATACAACTGCAATCATTTGCAAAAAAACCAACTATGAATATTCTCAATATACCGGGCTTACAGTTGACAAATAATTTCAAATGTATGATTGAGCAAAGCTCATTCTTGCTGAATTAATTATAGGAAGATCTCAATTGTCATCAGTACAATCAAACGGAAGTGGATTTTTTAAAAGGACTTAATGAAACAGACTTCGAATTGTCGAAAAGAAAACTGCAACTCATTCCTTGTCAACTGGGATGGGAGTATGATAACGGCACCTATCTTGACTCACTTGTAACAGAGGTTATCAAAAATTTCTGCGTATCAGTTGTTATCAAAAAATTGTTCTCCTTTTCTTAGCGGTTTATCGATCAAAATAATAATATGAAGGATTTTCAGTTTGATCTCGTGTGCAATAATAAAGGCTGGGTTGATACGACCAGTACTGCATTTTATATAGGTGGTTTCGTTGGTAATATTCTATTCGGATACATCGCCGATAAGTACGATTATGCTAAATTGAAAGGTTTTTTAAAGCAATAATCAACGGAATTTTTGAACCGCCTAAAACAGAATCAATGCAAAACAATTTATAAAACTTTTACTTTATAATACGCATGAAAGAATAAGGTAATTGAATAAGGTAATTCAAGTAGGATCTATGTATGAGTCAACTGAAATTCTTAGACGGAAGACATTGTTATAGTGATGATAACTTTACGTATGAATGTGCTAAATAATGTGACAAATGTAATTTTATCAAATCACAATCTATTTGTAGATTCGGGAGGCGTATTTCGTTCTTCATAATTCTCGCATCGTTAGTTGTGTTCGGTACAATGAATGCATTCGTCAGCGACGTTCTATCATTCACTATTATGCGTTGTCTTACTGGATTACCTTTTCCAGCACTTTTTCAAATACCTTTCATCATCAGTAAGTGGGTCATTGATTTACGGTTGAATTGAATTTCAAATTATGGTGAAAATCTTTTTGGGTGGCGGTGTAGTTTCAGTCAAACGACAGAATGAAATGTTGAAAGCAAAATAAATTTTTTCAGACAAAGGATTCATACTCTTGAGATCCGAATGACTGACGTGTGAATCTATCAATTAGCAATCAATTAACAGCTAAATTTACTGATTGAACTCATTGACCAGTATATGCAAGAAAGTTTTTCATTTGATCATTGATTTTAGAGAGCTAATGAATCTACTCAGGTATGGAATTCATGGACAACTCAGGCCGAATATTCTCTGGAATTATGATCGACGTATTTTTTGGTATTGGAATGACTTTACTAGGTGTTCTGGCCATGTTGATAAGACGATGGCGTCTTCTGACATTCTTCTCCAACGCACCTTTCGTCTTACTCTTCTCTTATTACCTGAAAGTGTTTATGAATATTGTTATAATGGGAATAAGCCATGCACAGTGAAAGTATCTTCGGCAGTTTTCGAGTGATATTCATTCATTCCCTATCTTCAAAACAAATGATTCTTTTGATTCGAACTTGAGTCGTTTTGGTGTTTCTGATGACTCTTGCAGCTAGACACTTAAATGGAATGGTTTAATTGAATGTTATTCTAATATTTTCAGCTTTTTACCCGAATCTCCGCGTTGGTTGATTTCGGCTGGCAAATTTTCCAAAGCTAAAAAAATCATCGAGCGTATCGCTAAAGTGAATGGAAAGAAAGATGTGGACATGAATGAGTTAATGATTCAAGTAAGCCGCCACTTAAGTTAATCAATTGTCATAGCGTACTCTCTACTGATACTTTAAATATTCAATTCTTTTATTTAATTCATTGCTCCTCGTTCAGAATTCGATACTCTTACTGAATGTAAATTTTATCATTAGATGATAAATTAAAGTTAATCAAGTCGCTAAGTAAGACATATTATTCAAAAGTTGTTCATGAGAATATCGTACAAGCATATCATGAACTTCTGTTATTGATGCTTTTCTTCTCAGCTCCAAAGGAATCGAAAAAATTCAGCAACAGACATAAATCGACATCTCTTCGATCTCTTCAAAACAACAAATTTACGCAGAACAACACTATTGGTTACATATATTTGGTAAGTTTTTTTCATGTTCCTTTAATTTCTTTCTTGGTGATATCTTCAATCGGTAGCGTAATCAAGGGACCAATGTGATTTAGAATCAGTTATCAGGGTAACATGATGCATTAAAATCGTAATTATAAGAACACTTAATAAAATGATATCAGCAGGTACCATAATATCTTTTGAAAACTCACTCACATGGCCATGAAATAGATTGCGGCAAACTGAGTTTTGAGAAAGTTTCTACTTTTTGAGAATGAACCTGATACCGTGAATCTACGGTAAACGATTATCAGCTGAATTACTATTCATCAATATTGTTATTAATTATTATTCATCAGTATTATTATATTCATCAATATTATCTCTCGAAATTCTGAAAAAGTTAGCGGTGAAAGTCATATGTGATTTTCGCTTTCTCTCGATTCATATTGATTTTCAATTGAGGTTTGTAAACGCAGTCGTTTACAACGGATTAACATTCAACATTTCCAATCTGCCAGTCAGTGATTATGTGTCGTTCATTGTGAATGGTGCAGTTGAAATACCAGCCTATCTGCTTGCGTGGCCATCGTTGGGTTACTTGGGACGAAGGTGGACACTTGCATCACTGATGCTTCTCGGTGGATTCGCATGTGTTTCTACTATGTTTGCGCCAGCATCGGCTGGTTATTGAACTCACTCTTCGTCTCTTAATTTTCAGTTTCAACTTTACAAGCTCAATCACTCAACCATGCATGCTGTATTCTAGCTTGCTTGTATTCCACCCGGATAGTTGGCAGTTTTAGAACACCCATGGATAATTTCTGGACTTGCATACGTGGGAAAGTTTGGTATCGCAGGAAGTTTCGCAGTGATATACATATTTGCTGGGGAACTCTATCCAACCGTTCTACGTGCTATGGGCATGGGAATGAGTTCAATGGTAGCTGGCTTTGGACTCATCTTGGGACCATATCTCGTCCGTCTGGTAAGTTTATCACATGAGTATTTGTTGATTTGACAGGTTAGCATCACAATTCGCAAAACTAATGCCCGAAACTACTGAAACTTTAGAAAAACCGTTATCACAAGTTTTTCTAAAGGTCTCATTTGTTCAACTAACGCATTTTCGTTCAAAATTTCACTATTGCAGTCGCGTTTTATTTGTGGTGATGAGTGCAACCAGGTTCGAGAATTTTCAGCTTCGTTACTCTAATCAACTTTTCAGATATAATGTTATCAGAGATGGCTTTTGTTTTATTAGCAAAAGTCGTTCATTTTGCTGCGAAGGATGCTCATATGATGCGATGTGTTTGTTTCAGGGCGATTCATCACAAATTTTACCACTTTTAATAATGGGGTCAATGTCTGTGTCAGCTGGCTTAGCTGCGTTTTTCCTACCGGAAACACTTGGCATTGCTTTACCGCAAACGCTGGAGGAAGCAGAAACACTAGGAAATACAACAACGTTCACATGCATGCCTGGTAAGTACACAACGGATCATCAAATCGATCAATCGTTTTTGCTTTAATCATATCAATAAATTTTTTTGTTCAGTACATTCTTCTTCCTAGCACTGATTTACATAGGAGCAAGACGTTCGAAGAGAATCAACCAATGGAGAGAAACACGTGAAAAAATAAGTGGTGACAAGCATTCTTCTCATGAGAACTGCAGCGATTCGAAGGATTTAGTCAATGACGCAGACCTTAATGAAGCGATATCGTTATGTTAGAGCTTTCAGTGCACAACTCATTCAAATTTGTATGTGTTAAAATGTAACAGTGAAATCACGATTTCGTTTGTTCTCTCTACATCTTATTAGTACTATGACGCAGACCTTAACGCAGACGCAGACCAGCATCTTATTAGTAATCGGTAATTCCAGTCGACTTACGGTTAATGCAACAAAAAGAAAACACATAAGCATAAAACAAGACGTTCATCAGTAACGTTTATCAGAGATTGATTCCAGAGAAAGAGGAGTATTCACTTCTTGTTCCTCTATTGCATTGCAATTAGGGTTTGCAAAATCCCGATGATTTTTCAATCCTGGCATAATACCGGGATCCAGCACCTTTAGAAATATTGAAGTGTCACGCGTCTAACACATTCTTTTGGAACGAATGCAGTCGTAATCAAGATCATCAACGGATATCGTAATGATTTGCGATATCCGTTGATGATCCGCGATAGATCAGATACGTGCTAATCAAGATGCATGGAAATCAGAATACATTATCGTGATCCACTAGATCTTGCCGATTATCCCTACTTTGTTCAATAATCCAGCATGCATTTACCGTTGCTATTGAACAGTCACCAATAATGAAAGATTAAACAGCTCAGATGATGAGCGGGAAAGTTGAATGTTTTCATGTTGAAAGCACCAGTGAATTTCGTTAGCAGTTTTTGCGAGCAATATTGCGAAAAACCTTGGGGAAATCTGAACAGAATTTGAAAGATGAATTTGTTTGCAGTGACTAAATCTTTGCATCAAAAAAATTAATTTGTTTTTTGAAAAGGTTCATATCGGTTACTATTTTACGCACTTATCGTTCCAATGTGTTATGTCATTCGTCATTTTATGTGTTTTTGATCATGACCATTCCGCTTCTCATACCTGTTTGTGCTGTTAACTTTTGTTGTTGGTGCGAAGGCTACGTTTAATAATATAGTTTATCAACAACAATAAATAAGAGCGGTACTGTTGATTGAGCAGAGTGATGATACAACTGAAGAGGAGATGACGATTTCGAAAGATGCCGACGATTTTACCTGGCGCTTTCCTTGGGCATAAATATTTTTGTCAACATCCCGTAAAGTACTAAATTTTGTCTATTATCCACTTTTCACTCCATGATAGAGTTCACAGTCACGTATAAGTGCATAAATAGTTTGAATGTTGTTCCAATCTGTGATGCAGGTAAAATTGTTTGAAAAAACTTCAGTTTAAACTGAATTGATGGTTAGTTTCAAGATGTGGCTAAAATTCCTGGTATATTTTCTTTCAGAGGGAGATTATTTGAAGTTTTTAAAGAGCAGTTGATTCATTTTGCATCATACAGTCTAACTCATTTGTATCATAATCGATGAATGTGTTTATCAGCTAGCCCAGTAGTTTTCACGCTCAGGTGTTACGTTTCTTCCTTCCATGATTTGGCAGGACCTTCCCCCCTCACCGCTACAATAATTTACTAATTGCACGCATAACCTCAAAAGAGAACCGAAAACCAATCCAGAAGTTCCTCAGTAGCATACAATAAATTGATTTTCTTGAGTGAAGCCAGTAGTAAGAAGTATTTCGTAAGTTCTTTAATATATTAGCTGACAACGAGCAGCGGGGATTGATTGAGAGAAACTAATATTTGGTGGAGTTGTTTTGCAACGATGAAAAGCCATTGTGATGGTGTTTCATCATACTAAACTTACTCACTTGTTGTATCTCAAAACCCCTGATAATTCGGATTCATTTTCATTGATTGATGAGTTTTTACTTATTCCTTAACTATCCCTTTGGGCAAACGATTGCTTTTGCGTTCTTGTCGAAGGTAATTCATCAAATTTTTATTACATCTTCCGTTTTCATGAACAAATGATTCCGTTGATAAACTTCATTATTGAGACTACGCTGACAAATGTTTTTTTTCACTGCTTTAGTTGTTAACTGCTGAGATTAATGCTGTTTCTGCATTGACAAATAATGTTCGCCAAATATTAGCTTCTCTAAATCAGTCCCCATTGCTCGATGTCAGCCTATATATTAAAGAATTTACGGAATACTTGAGACTACTTTGAAGTTTGACTTTTGTTTAGGCCTAGACAAGATGAAGATACTCAGGGAAAAGGAATAAGAAGAGTGTTACCATGAGCGAAACACATATACATACCCAATTGAAAAAACACCATCACAGCGGCGTTCCGTCATAATATAATAAATACTAATTTCCTGACCTCCTTCACTATCCCCGGACATCCTTAAATTACCCAAAAGGGGATAATATCTCCCCCATGAGAATCCCTAAGCTAGAAATAACTGGCCAGCTTTAGGATTCTCTATCTGTGGTTATAATAATAGGTTGCTGATGAATTGTGCTAATGGGTTCTGTGGTTCTAATAATGGGTTGTATCAAACAGGTCCTAGTATGTGCGGTTCATATTCTGTGCGAAAAAGTGCAAACGGTTGCAATAAATCAAAAGATGTCACCTGATATGGAGATATCATTAAACTGAAGTTTTTTTTCTCGAAGAAGAAGAAGCAGAAAACTTTGTGTTTTGCTTCTTCTTCGGAAATTTCAAGAAATAATCATGAATAGCTGTCAACGACCGACAATAATATTGCTTAAAGAGTGAAGGGAATGTGTGTGTGTGTGTGTGATTGACAGATTTTGCTTTAATAAGATTTATATCTCACAGCCTTTCAATTGCAAATTCAGTGCACTGAATAAGTGCATGAAGTAAACGATGTCAGATATGTAAGCGAAGACACCGCCTTATATCGTCACTCCTCACTTTACAGTACGCCGAAATTTTGGGTTACTCGAGCCATTTTGGAGCCTGCTTCGTAATAGTCCGAAATTTTGTTACTGAGATGCGAATTGGACTATATGCGGTGCAGGTATAATTTTCAGTGCACGAGCTGAATGGCAAGGCATAAGATGTGTTGTGTTCGAGAAGTCTACATTCACTTTTGCAAACTGTCATCTCGAAACAGCAAAGATATTTTGCTGGTATCTTTGCTGCTTCGGATACTTTGACTAATATGAATGAGTGAATGAGAAATTCGTTTGATGCTTCGCGTTCTGCTTCTTCTTCGAGAATTTGAAGAAATTCATTCATTTCTAATGCAACTACATGTCAAAAATGTTGTCAGGTGAAGTGAACCTACAGTTATTTTTGTACATCAGTCAAATTAGAATGCGTTTGAAAGCACTTCAGACGTAAACATCCAAAAAAAACGGGAAAGAAATGCCGCAAAATAGTTACTGAAATGAAGCGAATAATTTCCGAATACCTTTCAATATTAACGTCGTATCGATTCTTTAAATGCAGCGTGGCTATTAAATCAAATGTGTTAAATCGTTCGTCATAGTTTGAATGTCGACGTTCGTTCAATTTGTTTACAAACAGATTGACTTTAAAGTAGTAATATTTCACTAGAAAGTGCACATCTCATATTCATAGTTACACATGTTTGTTAACGTTCGAAAATTTATTGTCATCGTTCAGTCGATTCATTGTAGGAATATTTTTCAAACAGTTTAGCCGTTTCGGTGTTCCATCATTTTCGACGTATGTTCATAATGTATTTGCTATCTACTTTATTCTTTTCATCGCACAGCTGAGAAAGTACTATCGGCCTTTGATGTGCTCCTTACTGAAATATTCAGCGAACCAATACTAATCCTTAAACTGCTCTACATTCATTTCGTCCAATGAAAACATTACTTTTGATTTCATTTTTGAATTTTGTTCAAGATTTTAACAGCGTCAGATGAATTTCTTAAACATTTTACGAAGGTCGTTTTCAATACATATTTGATATCATTTGTTTTCGTTTCAGCCATTTGTTTGCTCAAAATGGCTTGTTAAACAGTCATTTAATTGTTATCTGTTGTGCACATGTACTATTTTTCATTTTCGTTCCACTCTTGTTTGTTTCATTTCAGTCATCATTATCGGTCGATCACACATCGTTTTCTTCATTTTCTTATTCCATCTCACTTTCTATCGATCTTATTTTCATTTAATGTATCAGTTCTCTGCGATGAGTTTAGGAACGTCTAAGATGGTAGGCGTTAAGATGAATAAATTTCAGAAAATCATATTTATAAATGATGCCCATCTATTTTTTTGATAACCTATAAAACTGCTCACTTTAAGGAAGATGTTTCATCTTAAATAAGCATTCAGCTGTTGTTCTCATGTGTTAATACGATTAGATGAGTGTGTGATTTCGAAGTGTCAGTAGCTCGTGAGTGGATCGATTTATCACACACTTACTGTTGTTTTAGTTTCGCGATAAGTTTGGTATCCAACTTGTACTCTCGAATTCACATTTTTTGTACGGGAACATATGTGTCTGATGCATTTGAGAAGGTCTTCTGAATTCACAATTCGATTTTTTGATTATTGATTGGTATTATTTTTATTAGAAGTATCACAGAACACATAGTGCGACTGTACTTGAAAGTTATTCAGCTTGACACGACCCATAGTTGCTGCTAGATTTGTGAGCAATCAAATTTTAACTGGTACCAAACATTTGTTAATGTTAGTTGATCACTTTTTCAGACCTTCACAAGTGTTCACATTAATTTGATCAAATCAATCGGATGTTTATAACTTTCTATTCTCTCAAATAATTGTGCTTCACGAATTTACTCACTGCTAAAGAGCAACTGTCCATACTCTAATAATGCAGTTGATGTGCTAATACATTAATAGAAGAAGTTTTGAACCGTTGTGATTCTAATTCGAGCTCTTGTTGAAAGTCTTCCATTTGATAGCATTTCTATGGTGTTAATGGTAGTTGAGGCGTTCGATGGAAATGCTTGCATGCTTACATAAATTAGAGAACATACTCATACCTGTCGCTTTTCCCGACGAATTGTTTTTGTCGAAACAAAACCATTCGTGGTGCGATCTTCAGCTAGACTAATAAATAAATGCAATACTTCAGTTATGTGCATCATTAAACAATTTGACGGTCTTCTTTCAGAATTTTCTCAGCCCTTCTGAAATGAAGTGGCAAAACCATATTGATATATCGGACTTTATTAGAGAACAAAATTCATGCAGAGTCGTTGATACGTGCGTTTTTCTACTTTATATCTTGAAGCGATTCCGTGCTTTGTTCGTTGAAAGCACGGAATCGCTTCAAGATATAAAGTGGTGTTTATTGGTATTGGTTGGTTTTTAGTAAAAGTTCTCAGCTGAGAATGTGAGGCAGTATCTCACAGGCTCTAAAAGCTTATGTATTTGCTTGCGTCCACAATTTTTAACCCAGAAGTTTCTCTCTCTTGTGAGCCTGTTCCTATGATTGCTAATGATGTTCGACATAGAGTGGTTTGAATGATGCGGATGTAGACAAGTTTCTGCTGATAAGTGTTCATCATTGTAACACATTGCTTATTACATCATTTCTGATTTTTTTGAAGAGAATACACTCGGAGCGATGCTAACATCTGAAAATGAACGGCTTCCGATCAGAGTAAAGCATCAGTGTCTGTAGCATATAAGTACCGATGCCAACAAAATTTTCGAAATAAATATTCTCAATCTCTGTTCTCTTGAATCGATATCTGCTGAAGTGACGCAGACTGTCATTTGCAAAACGATACATTCCAAACGAATTAACTTGAAATGATAATCGCATTCAAGTAGCGTTATACTTTCTGAACAAGTTAAGGATTGAAAATGAGGAATGTTTATTTGAGAATGTAATTAGAGTATTCAGATTCATGCCGTTCACAATTGCTATCGGTTGTCATTTCTCTCAAACATGATTTCGTTCTGCAAAGTTTTGATGCATTCATCACAAAGGTAACTGAATATTGAGAAGTTCTTTTAAATCTAGTTTTGTCTAAAATGACCACAACTGAGGTTAATTTCTTGAAAACAACTATGCTAATGTAATGAGTTCAGTGAGATTATGCAAACGATATAAGATGGGCATGTTTGTGTGATATATGACGGCCACAGAAGAACATCGAATCAGTTGCAAATCTCTGAATTGATTTTTGCTAGATGATCAAAGTTCATCGGCAAAGCTGTTGTGCATGAGCGATAAGCTTAAAGTGAGTAAGGTGCATGTTTCTGGCTTTCCACCACAGCAACATGCACTGTGCATTGATCGACGCCGCACCACTCATCTCTTCGTTTTCACTTATATTCTATCGACAGATCTTGTAACTATCACCCTTATGCAATCCACAGTCGTATCACCCTAAAGAAACATGCTTTTGTACATTACCTATGGCTGAGCTACTGATCAGAACATGCTGTTATGTTTGGGAAATTTTGATAACTTTAGAATCAATCAGTAAGTTCCCTTTGAAAGGAATTATCGCATTAATTGAGAGTATCAAGCAGAAAAAATATTTTGATACTGATATGGCTTCGTATATTGAAAAAATGATCATATGAATCATCGTCACAGACATGGAAAGAATAGTAACTTAGCGATGATAGTGAATGAGGTTCCTGCGTTTCTTCATTGTCCTCTAGCCTTGCTCTCCGATCTCGCTTCTGCACACGTCTTTGGCTAATAAATTTCACTAGTATGTCATACGAAATGAAAATTGCATCTGTGAGTGCAATGTAATAAAATCGCTTCTCGGATGCAAATAAGGTAACTCGATGGCAAACAATTTTGTTAAAATTGATTCACTTCAGCAACTTTGTTTGTTTTAATTCAGCTGACTACTGTTCATAAAGTCAGAAAAAAAAAGTTGATTCGAGGATTTTCTGAACTGTATGAGCGTGGCAGAAGCTTTATCAATGGGAGCGACGCGAAATATCCCTATAAAAGCATCACTAACGTGAGCGATCTGTTCCAAACTGGGATGTAAACAGTTGTTGAATGAACGAATCTGATTTCTGATTATTTATTCCATGATAAATTTGTCTCACTTATTATAACGTATTCACGTAACTTTCATTCTTCTTCCTATAGTTCATCGAAAATTAATCTATCCTCATTCATTTCATTCACAATCAGTTCAACAAAACGATCTGAATTATTTATCGACAGATGTTGATTCAAAATGTCACTTCAACAGTCTGTCTAAAATCAAATTCTTCAGTTCTGATGGATGACTTTATCAGAATTGGTTTGTTGATAAATGTGAAAAACAAGATTGATGAATTAAACGAAGTAAACAGTTGTTCTGCTTTTTTCGATCTCAATCAAAGAGTTGTGGGATTTTTTAATGCCATTATTGTGTTGAATGAGTCATTAACTGAGCGTCTGAGATATAGCTGCCATTAAATCGGTTGCTCACAGAAATACCTTTTGGGATTCCAGACGTACTCAACATTCATATGCATTGGAAATTTCTTTGAGACCCCAGAATTTTCTTTTGAATTATCATAGTTTAGACTTACCTCATCATAGTTGCTTGCTTATTCTTCACATGCTGTAATATACAATGTTTCATGACGAAAACGGAATTGAATTCACAAAATTTAGCTTTTGTGGTTTACAAAAACGACTTTACCAGCAACGATACTGTTGATGATGAAGATAGTGTATGTTATTACTATTGAATATGCTAAATATCTAACAATAAGTTGGAAGAAAAATTTTAATTAATTGAATAATTTGTTTGTTCTGTCTTTCACTCGTCTGTTAATCAGATTTGAATTTGATGCATTCAAATATTATTTTGTTGACGCATGACACACTTATGTAAGTGAAATGTTGTTGATTTAATGCACGTCGCATCAACGTATTGCATGAATCAATTTTTATTTTCATGCATCTATTCCCTCACTTTGGTGTGGCTGTTCTTTTTTTGAATCATCTGTTCAAAATTTTATGTTTCCACATTCATCGATTATTCCTCATGACTGCGTTTTCAATTTTGATGTGCTTTACGAAATAATTGCCTTGTGCGTATAATGAAAATATTCAGTTGCTATGATGAACTTGTTTGAAATGCTTTATCTCGTTGTTTGAAAGGTTTGGTTAGATTTGATTTGGTTCCTTTTTATTTATCAGTTGGAAATATGGTTTAATGAAGATTTGAGTTTGTGCAGATTTGATGAGTAGCCTGTGAATTGCCAATATTTTTAAATCACAAATAAAGCTGAACTAATTGTTTCAGTAGAAGAACTAATGGAAAGCTTATTGTAAAATAAATATTGACATATTTGGATGAACAGCATGACATGACATGGCATAGCATGACATGACATGACGCATTAAATGATATTCAAACACAGTGGCAGGCAATACGTTTTAAAATTCTTTTACAAAATAAGCGTTGCACTCATCCAAATGAATCGTTGAATAATTTATTAATGTGGGTATCGCTCAGTTCAAATAACTCATTACACTCTCCTCTCAATTGACGTGATCTTTGAGTTGGTGAAAGTGAGATGAAATTAATAGTAAATTCACGGTTCATCGTCTTGTTCATTCAGTTTTTCTTTCTGACTGGGAAGTAAGCGGAAAATTGAAGTTACTAAAAGTGATTTTAAAAGTCAGGAATATATTTCTTAATGTGATATTTATCTTGAATGAGATCAAATTTCAACTCTTTTTTTTATCTAATGGATTTGAATTGTTGAGAATTCATATAAGCAGCTGCGATTTTCACGTAGCAATTCTCCATCCTCTAATTCGGAAATCATGTTCCTAATATTCTTCAACCTTTTCTTGGAAGTTCATCGCTTTATTGATAAAATCGTATTCTGATCCACTTCTTGCGTACATTATTTCAAGTTTTCCATCGTTTCATTAACAAAACTGAATCGTCGTTTTAAGTTTATAATCCTTCTGTTCAGATTGACCTCGCAAAATAATGGATTCCTTATTCGCAATGAACAATTTTCGGTCATCAAATATTGTTAATGGCGGAGCATTTTCATTTACATCAACGAATGAACTGAATGGTAAATCATCAGCTAACACTGAACCAGGATCACCAGAATCTCAAGACGGCTCGAAACGTAAGATGAAGTTCACATGTGCAGTTTGTGGTGATAAGGTATATTGTTACGCTCAGCACGTCAGCTTCTTTGAAATTCTCTTTCATATAAACCGAACACAAATACATATCAATATGGCATAGAAATTCTGTTCTCCTAACAATTCAATATCGAAGTGTTGTCCTAAAGTTTCTTTCTTAAAATTCGACCATGGAGTTTACTCACCGAAAAGAATGACCGTAAGAGGTTTAACGTGATTCGCAGTGCACGGTATCAATCTCTTATCATTCGCAAGAAAGTTATCTTGCATCTTTTCGATCCTTCAACTTGTACAGTCGAAAGTTTGAGGAAAAAGGATATTGTTGAAAATTGCTATAAAAATTGCTTTTTGAAATGTTGATTGCCTCACTCACATCACCCGTCAGTAATTGATTTCTAGGCGTTTGGCAAGCACTATGGTGTGAACGCGTGCAATGGATGTAAAGGTTTTTTCAGACGTAGGTATGCACCATATACTTTTAGTGGTCTTATAAAACAAAGAAGTTCTTAATGCAGAGAAAACTCACGGTTGTTTTTCATATGCTTAAATGCACATTCAACAAATTGTTCTCACATTTTGAGCAAATCAGTGTCTGGTATCGGAACGATTTTGTTATTCTTCTCATACATTTGTGATCATTAAATGCAATTTTACTTGCATTGCATGCACTTTTCAGTAGTGTTTACAGTAAATTACGGTTGTGTTTATTTGATAGATTAATAAGTGCTACGTTTTGACCACACAAGTAAATTTTTTTGGTGTATTCCGAAAATAAAAGTAAAATCTGATTTATGTTGACAGTGAACGAAAAGCAATGATTGATAATTATGTACTGGTCCAATAAACTGACTACATGCGAATTAATTCAGTTGTAAAATGAATGATCGCCTCATCAGGTTTCTAAAGCGTTCTTAATTTCAGTGTATGGCACAATCGTCAGTATTGTTGCCGATTCGACGGAATGTGTGCAATTGCGAAAGGTGCATTTGTGTTGATATTCTAATCCTTTAATGGGCGTTTCTGTGTAAGGATTCAAGAATGAATATAATTAATTCTTTAGAAATACGCCAACTCCGAAAAAAAGCTCAAAATTTTTAGGTGATTGTTCAGCATGAAACATTATTACTTTGATGAACTGATATTACGCAGTGTTAGTTTGATCCTAATTTGGAACAAAGTATGCTGAAAGTGTGACTGATTTCTGTTAGAAAAACGATATTCGCAAATGGCTTGTAGATGTTCGGCTATCATTCATTAGTATTTGAATAATTATTTATATTGAACCCCTCATAGTTCCCTGCACTACAACTGAACTTTTCAATATCAGTGAAATAAATGTGGTATAGGGATGTTTTAAACAATTAATTTAAGTTCCAATATACGTCATGTTTCAATATGTTTCACGTGCAATCAGATGAGTAGTTGTTAAATGCGATTCACGCGAATTTTATGCACGTAACATTAATTGATAGTCGTTAAAATGACGTACGTCTCACTTACAGAATTAGACGATACACTTGAAACGGACAGTTTTTAGAGCCATTCTTTCTGCACATGCTTTCAGTAGTTCGCGATTCTTGAAACATTCCTCAATTGATCTCCAACGAATGATTGTAAACTGAAAAAAGCAAGATATGACTTTTGATTATGTGCAAAACTCGTTCAGAAATGTATTAAAAGAATCATAAGGTAGTATTGCTTGCAGAACATCGTAACGTATGTCGTGCATGTCGTTTGAAGCAATGTTTCCTTGTTGGTATGAATCCAAGAGGTGGTAAAGAAATATTTCCTAAATTATTTCTTATTCAATTCATAATTGTCATCCGTTACACTTGTCGTTAGTGACGTCTCTATACCACCTTTTTGGTAAAATGTTCTATTCAATTCAATTCCGCTCCTAAGCGGCTCTATTCTATTCTATCCTGTGCACTCTTTTTTGAAAACTATTCTGTTCTATTCCGTTCTTGCGTCCTTTTTTGAGAACTGTTAAATTCTATTCTATCCTGCTCTTAAACAACTCTATTCTATTCTGTGCGTTCCTTGTTTGAGAACTGTTCTATTCTATACCTTGGTATAAAACAGGAATAGAACAGTTTAACTGGAATAGAGACATCACTAGTTACAATAGAATGCTTTAGTCTTGTAATTTTGATCTGAAATTTATTCCACAGCGAGGTCAATAGATCTTTTGTGAAAGTGTTAAAATGTTAAGCGTATCGTTCCTCTCTACATTTAATTTATCTAGATGTGATTTAACTGAGAATTTTGAAATCGCTTGTAAGTTGGCTGTAATTTGCACATACATCCAAAAGACTTGCTGAAAATGTGGATGCGACAGAATATAATTTCCAAACAAACCAATAAAACGTTCAACAATCATCACTTCTATTCATTTAATAGCATTAAAAAAATGTGATCAGCAATGAAAATTTGCAGCTGTTCAAAGTGAACGTGAGCGTTCAGATAATAACGCAAGAGCAGATGTTGATGACGATGGTGATGAGACGGTATGTACGAGTGCAGTTGAAATTGATACAGAATTAGTTAATGTTGGTACACAAACCGATTATGTGATGTCCCAAAATTCATCGAACAATATTCAAAATGTTGTTTGCATGACAAATGAACGACAGTCATTAATTGCGTATGACAATGAACTCCTCAGGTATTTGTTATATTTCATTATCACTCTGAGGATGAATACGTGAAAGATGATAATCGCATTTATGCAATACTTTAATGAAAAGGATTTAATTGTCTGCGTAATGTGCCATTTACAACAAAATTGTTCGAAAAGACATGCCATGATTATAGACCTCGTCAATTGACAAATTGTAAGCTGAATGGTGCTGGTGAATATCTGATAGTTGAATGTTTTAATGGAATCTTCTTAAGAGTTGCCCAGCAAATCGTCGAACTTCATAATCGTGTATGTAAGCGGAATGATAAACCATCGAATTGTCCTCCGTCACGGAGTCATATATCATTCGCCGATGCCTTTCAGAATCCTCTTCTCATCTGCAGTCGTTCTAGGGTGAGTTTCAATTTCCCTGACACCATCATTAACCAGATGTTTTTGTATTCAATACTTTGATGGCATTTAGTGAGGCCTGACCGGATAGTTGTAATATTTGTTCAATGGAACAACCGATATGGTTCAGTTTTGTGGCGTGGAAGCATTTTTTTGTGACAAAGTTATTCTTCATTTGTTCAGATCACAGGAGATTTGCCCAAAAACTTCCTTTTTCACTGTTGTAAAAATTAAATTATGCATTTGTCCATGATGGAGGCTGTGTGCGACTTTAATTGCAACGCTGTTGTTTGCTTAATCAGGTTTCAATGATTACATCAATGGATTAATTATATGAGAGGCTAATTTCTTGAAAATTCGTATCCTTTTCGTGCTATTTCCATGAACAATATGAAGTGTTCAACAATGACAACTATTCGGTCAGGCCTCACTAAATGCCATCAAAGTATTGAATGAGACGTTATTTCTGAATGGCATTTCTGAGTCATATTAGGTAATTTTGAAACTGATTCATGAATTGATCATGTCGATGATTCAGAAAGTGTCATTAATACGTTTTCTGTCGTGTCATGTTTTTTTTTATTCCCTCAAGTTTTAAGAGAACTTCAGAATTAAGTAATGTTTCGATTCAGCTGACACCAACGGGTGAACGAATTGCTTCAATGGGTGATGTACTTCAAGATTGGCGGCGCTGCTTCGTCCTTTATGTGGATTGGCTTAGAGAATTTGATGAATTCAACACGATGAGCAATGAAGATCAGGTGATTATATTTATAATCTGATAGAATCGGTCTTACTTTAAAAACCGTGTACCTTGCATCGAAACATCAATGCTTCAAAAGAGTGCTATATACTAACGTAGTGTTCGTCGGGGAGCAGTTTTTTCGGACGGGGAAACCCTGTGGGTAGAAAACTGGATGGGGGATCTCGTGGTGAGAAAATTGGACGGGGGTGGGGAGTACCCGCCGAATAAGTCGGCGAGCAAGTTGCGCGGGAGGAGTGCTACCCACGTTCCTGTACATTTACACACATGATGTAAACTTTTCCAAGAACCAAAAACAACAAAACTGATTGTGCATTAATTTCCCGTCCATCTTGTTATTCTGTATAGTCAATTTTAGAAACTATCATTATTGCTGAGCAGTTTCTCTGGAGTTGTGAGTACGCCTAACAATATTTTGATATTACTTAAACTAGTTATGACCTAACGCAGGTTATGCTTGTACCATTTGGGTGTGCGAAGTAGATTTTTAGGTGGCGCGAGATAACATTTCATTTTTTGTATATTAAAGTGGGCGAGGGCGAATTTCAGCATATATAGTGAAGGCGAGCATGAACTTCAACGTATATATTTTGAAAAGGCTAGAACGTACTCTAATGATATACACTTATCTACACCATAGACACTCACTGCAGTGGATGAGAGATTTAGAGCGAGATCATTTTAATTATTGTTGTAGGGGGTGCCAGGACATCTTAAAATTTGTTAAGGGGTGCGGGCGAGCAAAAAGTTTGAGAACCAGTAAACTAACGTGATATTTTAATTAGTCTATTGCGTTTTGCACAAATCATTACAATCTTCAATTATTTTGCTTGAAAGCAAATTCAGAGCAGTAGATCCTTTATGATTATGGACGTCTTATTGATGGTCGAATATTTTCACTTCTACCCTTAGCAAATGAAATTGATCATTTCCGTAACTGCATATTTATACACCAAAAATTCTCTTGTATAAGTATTCCAGATCATTACAGCCAGGCATCGCTTCGGCCCATTTTATTGGTGGTTATGTGGTAATTGGTCAGCACAGTGTGGCTGTAATGGAATATGTTACGCGAATGGAGCATATTTTCCTGTTGAATTGAAACATCAATGTTTTCCTGACATTCGGTATACATCAGTTTTAAGTTATTTAATATTTAATACCCTGCGAAAGAGTGGTATATATTGATATGTACATTTTTGCGTGTGATGAGAGTCCTTTTCTAAAACCAATACAACAGAAGTGACGATTGCGCATTCATTTCTCGTTCACCATTTCTTGTCCACGTAAACAACGTTCGTTTAGTGTGGATGATATTATTCAGCATCATTGCCATTTCATTGAGCAGTTGTTTTAGCCTGATTCAAATATGGTCTGAGAAAATACTCAGCTCACAAATATCCCTCTTGTTATTTTTATAACAATTCAGAAACTATGTTCATTGTTTCATTTCGTCAATTCCGATAAGTTTTCCATTCAATGATCACTAATTCCAGAGGTGTTGCATCACAAATGATGAAGACGTTAGTGAATCCTTTAAAAGAACTCAATATTGATGAAACAGAACGATGCATTGTTTTCGTTATTTGTTTATTTGTTGATGGTTAGACAATTTTATCGTCATTCTTTAAAAATATTCTAGAAATATATGAAGGAAGGGTTTTTACTCTTTCATCAAGACTGTACTAGATCTTATGAGAATGTTGCTGTTTGAGACAAGCCTACGAATTAGTTTATGGAACCGATGAGTTCTTAAAATTTCCACCGAATTGCCATGGCGATTTGAATTTAGACTTAGCGATTCGTGTTTCACGAAGGAGAAGTAATTAGAGAAAGCCTGTATTGAAGTTGGTGGAAGTGGCTGAAACTAATGGCGAAGGCATATATGAACGTGCCTACAGAGTTGATAGATGTCTCGTTGGATGGTCAGAAGCACATGAGGGACATGCTCGATCGTTATTTGCGGGTCATTTACAATCATATTCGATTCAATAATCCAGCGCAAACAAACGAGTTCATTGCGTTTCGTATGGCACGCATTATGCTTCTTATATCATCGATCACGGTAACTTCGAATGATTTTTCTTTTTCAATGATATCAAATGACTGGAGATTATTGTATGCTCGTGTTTTTTTTTTGTAATCCACACCGAATGAATAACGGTGAACCTTTAGTGATTCATTTTGTCACAGCTGGATTTCAACGAAACATGAGTACGCGCAATGAATTGAAACTCATTTATAAAATTCAGTAAACATTGACTAAGAACATGAATAATCTATGCTGGTAGAGTTGTAATGGAACTTGATTTGAAGTCGGTACTCGAGTTGGCTGATTGGATTTGATGATTGCTTTCAGAATCTGACCTATTTGACGAACGAGAATATTCAGTTGAATGATGTACTTCATATTGTCGATTGGGGCGCATGCTCCGAGAGGATTCATGATAGTTATCAATAAATGCCACCAGACGTCATATTTTAATACTCCATTCAACATTTTCTTATTTTCAATTTGATTCACAAATGTGAACATTTTTGTTCATGTGACCGTTGGAATACATTCGCATAAAATTCTATATTTTTGCAACCATTTCTCATTACTGTTCAATTTTGTTTCACATTTGCAGTTTCGTTTAGTAATTTTAAAAAATGAACTCTGCAGACATATCATCTGTAGAGTTGCATGCATCTGTAACACTCATTATTAAACAGTATTTTAATCTCATAACTAACGGTGTTTTTATTCCACACTATTGGCAAAATGTTCTATTCTGTTCTATTCCGTCTTTCTGCTGCTCTATTCTATTCTATTCTGTTCCGGGGCGGCTAACAATAAGGAAGGAAAACGCTCACGGTCCCGCCGATTTATAGTGTCCGCCTTATTTTTGGTGAGTGGTGATGTACAGCATTGTATTCACTACTTTAAAACATCGAAAAAATTTGATAAGATGATTGAAAATATAGGAGGGGCTAAGCCCCGTGTGGTTAGAGGCCTGGCTTGAGATCATGGAAATACCATTAGAGGTTGTTCACAATACACTGCTAACAATAAGAGTTGGGCATGAGTGAAGATTATAGAAAAAACGAGGCAGTACTACAGAAGTTGAGTGTGTGATCAAAATAAACATGATAAATATTCCGATCCTCTTAACTGGCATCACCAATGAACCGAATCCGTAATGAACGACATACTATCCACAAGTGATGATATCCGACCGACGGTCGGTCGGAACAATCCGACAATTTCGGTCAGGATTCCGACATTCAAATTCATACCGAACAATTTGGAAGGTTGCTTGGAATTCCGACTGTAGGAAATTCAAAATGTCAGGTCGGTCGGATTCCGATCGAACCGTTCCGACTGTCGGAATGACTAAAAGTCACGTCAGTTGGATTCCGATCGACATGAAACTTCGCTCGGATGCAATCACTACTAATTACTGCTTATTCACAACAAAAATTAATATGCCAATGAAGGAGCAAGCGATATGAGAGAAACCATCAATCAAATTGAAACCTCTGAACGATACTAAAAACATCGCGACAAATATCGCGAAGGAATATCGCATTATAGCTCAACATTGCTTCATTCTTTGCCTACGATGTGAAGTATAATCTCAGTGAGATTAGTTTCGATAGCAATTTTAGGCGTCAGCTGTTTGATCAACTATAAACTTGAAGCGTACGTATGTCTTGAAAACTACAAAAAAGAATGTCACCAAACATATACGAAATGAACAAATAAATAATTAATAAAAGGATTTCTAGCAATGGCTAACAATGAATCTGATATTATGTGTACAAATCAATTAATTCACACTAAGAAAGCACAAATGAGAATCAAGATCTAATGAGCCAATTCAGATTCCACCAAATTTTCATTCATCGGTATGGGATTGTTTCGGGCGAGATTTTTTCATTTCTGAAGAGATTAGATCGAGGGTTTACAGAACATAAATTGCAATATTATCAGAATATATGCATCAGTGTCATCCAGAGTCCCTTGAAACAGTTAATAGAAATTT
This sequence comes from Anisakis pegreffii, assembly GCA_035041965.1. Lineage (NCBI taxonomy): Eukaryota > Metazoa > Nematoda > Chromadorea > Rhabditida > Anisakidae > Anisakis > Anisakis pegreffii. The sequence goes on along the minus strand of JAPYMA010001563.1, from coordinate 8,580 downwards.
GTGGATACTGTAGAAAATGGTTGATAAATGGTGATCATGATAGCCCATGAAACTTCTCTGTATATGAAAATACAAGGATTAAATACATCACATTGAACAATAATACCAGTAGCTCAAAATAATAATGGTACTATAGCATAAATTACATAAACAACTAATAGTAAGTCAAAAAGCACTAAACAGATCACCTCAGTTGAGAAATACGAGGTGCCATAAGCAACTCCAAAATCACATGATATAATTCGACAAATTACCACTGCATATCGGTGCTTGTATTATCAAATGCCCATCATGAGTTCAATATACACAAATCGTGACTGACAAATAATTAAGAACATTTAAAAACATATAATTCACAATATTTACAGATGGGTGGATGAATAAAAAATGAAGCACGCAGAAAATGTGGTCACTGACCACGACTGAATTTTATTTTATGGTCTCTAAATTCAAAATGAAGTGAAAATAAACTATGGAAAATGTGGTTGTGTCGCTTATCATTTATTCGAATCCTAGTGAAAAGGAAAATGAATAAAGAAACAACGTTGAAACTCCTAAAGTGGCTCTTCCTAGAGCCTTCGTGTCGTATTTGTTGGTTATGTAACTGCTCCTGTTAATACTGATACTGTTAATTATACAGTTGTTGATACTGCTGCAGTGACAATTGTGGATTGATAAGAAACCTTGATTTTGTTAGCACTATCTATTTGCGCTAACTATTTATGATAGACTGCGCTATATATTTGTGATAGATCTAAGAAAAGGGCTTTATCTCCTCAAAATGTCTTAAGACGAACTGTCGTTAGACAAAACGTCGATAGACGAACCGACCGGGTAACCGTTAATATCACAACAGACGGATCGCGACTTTCGAGCTAATAGTCCTCTCAAGTTTCCACGGAAAAACATGATTTTATTTTCACCGTTCGATCCAGCAGAACCTATAGATTCAGCATATTATAAATTTTACCGAGCAATTTGTCTTACTTGAGGAGATATAGGCATTTTATTAATAATATCTCGGGTGCCACCTTCAAGGCTACCGTCTTCTCAAGTTTGTCCAGTAACATATAAATTTTTTGCACCGGTCGATCCAGCTAGATCTCCTCATTCACAGTGACATATATTCTGTTGAGCGATTTTGCTTTTCTGAGGAGCTATAGCCATTTACTTGGATCTATCTCAATTTGACAGCGTAGTCGCGCTCATTCATACAAATTGATCACTATAGAGCAATCAATACGTTCATATTAGCAAAAGGCGGATTGCGATCTTCGAGCTAACCGTCTTCTCAGGTTTGCCCGGAAACATGCAAATTTCTTTTTAAGTTCGATCCAGCAGAACCTCTAGATTCAGAATATTAAAAATTTTACCAAGCAACTTAGCCTTGTTGAGGAGATATAGGCGTTTTACTAATAATATCTCGGGTGCCACCTTCAAGGCTACCGTCTTCTCAAGTTTGTCCAGTAACATATAAATTTTTTTGCACCGGTCGATCCAGCTAGATCTCCTCATTCACAGTGACATATATTCTGTTGAGCGATTTTGCTTTTCTGAGGAGCTATAGCCATTTACTTGGATCTATCTCAATTTGACAGCGTAGTCGCGCTCATTCATACAAATTGATCACTATAGAGCAATCAATACGTTCATATTAGCAAAAGGCGGATTGCGATCTTCGAGGTAACCGTCTTCTCAGGTTTGCCCGGAAACATGCAAATTTCTTTTTAAGTTCGATGCAGCAGAACCTCTAGATTCAGAATATTAAAAATTTTACCAAGCAATTTGGCCTTGTTGAGGAGATATAGGCATTTTATTAATAATACCTCGGGTGCCACCTTCAAGGCTACCGTCTTCTCAAGTTTGTCCAGTAACATCTAAATTTTTTTGCACCGGTCGATCCAGCTAGATCTCCTCATTCACAGTGACATATATTCTGTTGAGCGATTTTGCTTTTCTGAGGAGCTATAGCCATTTACTTGGATCTATCTCAATTCGACAGCGTATTCGCGTTCATTCATACAAATTGATCACTGTAGAGCAATCAATACGTTCATATAGCAAAAGGCGGATTGCGATCTTCGAGCTAACCGTCTTCTCAGGTTTGCCAGGAAACATGCAAATTTCTTTTTAAGTTCGATCCAGCAGAACCTCTAGATTCAGAATATTAAAAATGTTACCAAGCAATTTGGCCTTGTTGAGGAGATATAGGCATTTTATCAATAACATCTCAGGTGCCAACTTAAAGGCTACCATCTTCTCAAGTTTGCCCAATAACATATAAATTTTTTTGCACCGGTCGATCCAGCTAGATCTCCTCATTCACAGTGACATATATTTTGTTGAGCGATTTTGCATTTCTGAGGAGCTATAGCCATTTACTTGGATCTATCTCAATTCGACAGCGTAGTCGCGCTCATTCATACAAATTGATCACTATAGAGCAATCAATACGTTCATATTAGCAAAAGGCAGATTGCGATCTTCGAGGTAACCGTCTTCTCAGGTTTGCCCGGAAACATGCAAATTTCTTTTTAAGATCGATGCAGCAGAACCTCTAGATTCAGAATATTAAAAATTTTACCAAGCAATTTGGCCTTGTTGAGGAGATATAGGCATTTTATTAATAATACCTCGGGTGCCACCTTCAAGGCTACCGTCTTCTCAAGTTTGTCCAGTAACATATAAATTTTTTTGCACCGGTCGATCCAGCTAGATCTCCTCATTCACAGTGACATATATTCTGTTGAGCGATTTTGCTTTTCTGAGGAGCTATAGTCATTTACTTGGATCTATCACAATTAGATAGCGCAGTCGCGCTCATTCACACAAATTGATCTCTATAGAGCAATCAATACGTTCATATTAGCAATAGGCGGCTGAAAATCTTTGAGCTAACTGTTTGCTCAGGTTTGCCCGGAAGCATGCAATTTTCTTTTCACCGTTCGATCCAGCAGAACCTCCACGTTCAGAAAAACGTATATTTTGCTGAGCAATTCTGCTTACGTGAGGAGATATGGGTATTTTTTTAAGCTATCTTAACTAGCGCAAAGCCTACATACCATCTTGCAGCCGAGATTTAATGCTATTGAAGTCCGCTTTAAATATTGAAGTCAGTTGATACGTTACAAGTGTTATGCCGGTTGTCGTGACCAATGGTGATGTTCAGTAGTCATAATTGGCATGCATACTGTATTAATTGAAATTCTCTGTCTCATAAGAAGATATTAGGTAGAAAGAAATAACATCAAAAACAATGATACCATGAAAACATATTGTTGCAGGGCAAAACTCAGGACTGAGGAATCTTGAATGCTGTACCAGTGATTTTCATGTAACAGTGCAGTGCTGTACAGATATTTAGTCATATCTCTCGAAGTGAGCAGAATCCCTCGACAATATCTACACTTTTCCGATACGGAGAACGTCAGATTACCAGGGATACAAATAGAACATATTGTTATTGGCAAAACTCAGGACTGAGCTGCCTTGAGTGCTGTAGTAGTAATTTTTCAATAGCAGTATAGCGTTATTCACTTATTTAGCCATATCATTGGAAGTAAGGAAAAGCTTCCGACAGTATATGTCTCTTTGATAGCAGAGAATCTCATCTTTCAACGTCACCAGAAAACCACATCAGTACCGGTGATCTTCCTATAGCAGTGTAGTTGTGATTAGTAGGTATTTAACATACGTTCAAAAAAATCATCTGTATCTCAAGAACAAAGCATTATCCCCCTGTGTGCTGCAATAAATTCACAAATTATTCGTCGGATGGCCACGCGGCTCATTTAAGTTCTGCAAACACAGCGACCTGTACAAGCGAGTGTTGCCAGTCGTGAATAGTGATGTCTCTATTACATGTTTGAAAACTATTCTATTCCACTCCAAAACGGCTCTATTCTATTCTATTCTGTGCATTCCTCGTTTGAAAACTGTTCTATTTTATCCTATTCTCCCCCATTAAACTGTTCTATTCTGTTCCAATCTGTTCCATTCTGCTCCGTCAGTCAGAAAGGTGACATGATAAAAGTTGTGGTAATTAGGGTTGGAAACCTGCTTTTTTGGTGATTTCAGTACAAAATGGAGATTATTTCGGGTGGGAGAAGATTGTCCACATAGTCAGTTGACAGCTTTTGACGTGATGATTGGAGGAAAACGGAGGGTTTCGGGCTTTGGTAACCAGCATCATTAAAGAACAGAGGATTTACAAACTAAAGAAAGATCATCTGGACTACGCCCATGAATTCATAAATTTCTCGTCATTTTGGCCCCATCCACTTTTAGTAGCCAGCACCAATGGCAATACTAACGATGAGAATTTCTACGAGACGCTGAATAGCAATTAGCGGATGAAATCGAATTGTCCACTCCTAGTATCACCTTGTAATAATAAATAATCAACGTAATTCTGACCAATCTCAAACCTAATCAATTCATATCTAAGAAAACAACCTCCTTCTAAACACCACTGAAACCAACCGATTTATTACAATATTTGTAAGAGTAATCGCTCATTTCCTTGCAATTTTCAAATCAGCAAATCGGCAAACCAGATACTCTACAAGATTTTGATACGAAATTTCGCCCACGGTGTCCGAGGAGAAACCGAGGTTTTCTCGATGACACACTGCACACAACGGAAAAATTGAGCAGAAGTCACAGACGGCAGCTTTTTCTGTGCAAACCCGTAACTGTTAAACACTGATGATCATTCAAGCCTTCTGATCTCATCGTGGGATTCACCCTAACATGCATTAAATGTCACACTATAAATGCTCTATTTCTTGCTCCTTCTCCATCCCTACTCTGTACTAACGACGTTTGAAGAATGGTTTTACATAACCCTGTTTCCTTTCAAGCGAATCCGTCATCCTAATCGAGCGTCATACCATCATGTTTTTCGAAACAATCTAAATCACTGTTCCAGACTTCTTTCACTATGCCCTAAGATATGTGTAACGATCTTCTCATGAAATGTTCCTGATCTATGATTAGACATATTTTGCTTTATCTCTAACAGCTATGTTGCACTAGCACATTTTCAAAATTGCTTCTCAAATCGATAATTCGAAAACCCTTCCAGTTTCAAGTTTTTCTTTCCTAACTACGATGCAAACAATCGTGGTAAAACCACAACCTATACAGCAGTTGAATTCCTATAAACTTACTGGCCCATAAGCCACAATAGCTTCCGTTATGACTATTCTAAACTCGTTAAAACTGAAGATACCGATAGCTTGTGTAATGTGTGGTAACACATGGAAAAACATTTATGCAGCTATCACGCCAAGCATCACTGGTATTTTCAAATTAATCCCCATATCGGTAAATTTGTGAGTTGACTTCTAGGCAAGAGCATCAAACTCAAGCCGGACCTTGATATGTGACATCGAATTGTACCCGGGAGTTTCGAGCAGGGTGCCTATGCACTTCGCGATTCCACCTCGCTTATGGAATGCCACCAAACTATGCCTAGCAATATTTCCCTCCATTACGCCTGACGTGACAGCATCAAAAACACGATAATGATCAACGACGGGATGAGCACGGTGATGACCGCACAAAACCATCACATAGCAACAACGCGAAGTAATTACATAAGCAACAACAACAGCAACGGGATAATCAAACAAAAATTCACATAAACACGAGATTTCAATGCCCATATCCAGTCGGGCAATTCGAAATAGGATAACATGGATAAATTCTAACTGAATAATTTGAAAACGAAATCGAATCAAGTCAGCTGCTATCATTCCGGTTCAACTCAAAAGTGGTTTGAGGTCAAGTCAAGCTAATAATAAGTGAAGCTCGACTCAGGTCATCCATCGTTTCTTTATAAGGTATAAGAGCAATCCGAGGGATGCTACCTGGCTTTCAGTTACATATGTTATCAACCGGGTGCTCGAATGATAAAGCTTGAGAAAATTTCATGATGCTACCCCGAAAACGCTACTTCAAAAACACTAATTATCTTTATAACCTACACATCGACACATTCCAACCCTGAGAAGACATTGTGCTAGAAGCCAAGAGAAAATTCTAACCTATATGCACAGATCAAACTACACTCATCCAATTCAATCATAGCCCGTGATACAAGCTCTCGAAACTGGTCAGTTATTCAAAACGGAAGCGATGACTTATCAAATATGACAGACAATAACTGCACTGGCAAGGGACATAAGGATATCATCATAGAATTGTATGAATGCCATCATGACACTAGCTAACAGATAAGCTTCGGCGAGTAACCACAAACACCTGAGACTTCGAGTCACCAGTCAGCGACTCGACTCTACAGGATGAGTGGTCCAGGCGAACTTTCCAGACCTACCGCTAACTTCATAAGGCCATTCATACCCTACGTTAGTGAAACTCAATTTTTAGGGAATATTTTCTTCATTTGATATGCCAGTACAGCCATTATCAGCACCTGATGATAGCTCTCCCAGAAACTAACTAATACGTTATTTTCAACATGATAACTTTAGACCATTCGAGTGGATTGTATGAGGTTATCGAGTATCTTAGTATCACAAGTGATGAATGATAACTACACTGGCAAGGGACATAAGGATATCATCATAGAATTGTATGAATGCCATCATGACACTAGCTAATAGATAAGCTTCGGCGAGTAACCACAAACACCTGAGATTTCGAGTCACCAGTCAGCGACTCGACTCTACAGGATGAGTGGTCCAGGCGAACTTTCCAGACCTACCGCTAACTTCATAAGGCCATTCATACCCTACGTTAGTGAAACTCAATTTTTAGGGAACATTTTCTTGTTTTGATATGCCAGTACAGCCATTATCGACACCTGAGGACAGCTCTCCCGCAAACTAGCTAATACATTATTTTCAATACGATAACTTTAGACTGAGATTCAAGCTCTCAGAAGTGATCAACTCTTAAAGACAATCTTCAAAAGCTGTTGTTCTATTGATAACCTTTTCCCAAATGAGGAGGCTATAGTGTTACTTATTTCCATTCGAGTGGATTGTTTGAAGTTATCGAGTATCTTAGTAGCACTAGTCATGAATGATAACTATACTGGCAAGGGACATAAGGATTGCATCATAGAAGTGTATGAATGCCATCATGACACTAGCTAATAGATAAGCTTCGGCGAGTGACCACAAACACCTGAGAGACTCTACAGGTGAGTGGTCCAGGCGAACTTTCCAGACCTACCGCTAACTTCATAAGGCCATTCATACCCTACGTTAGTGAAACTCAATTTTTAGGGAATATTTTCTTCATTTGATATGCCAGTACAGCCATTATCAACACCTGATGATAGCTCTCCCAGAAACTAACTAATACGTTATTTTTAACATGATAACTTTAGACCATTCGAGTGGGTTGTATGAGGTTATTGAGTATCTTAGTATCACAAGTGATGAATGATAACTACACTGGCAAGGGACATAAGGATATCATCATAGAATTGTATGAATGCCATCATGACACTAGCTAATAGATAAGCTTCGGCGAGTAACCACAAACACCTGAGACTTCGAGTCACCAGTCAGCAACTCGACTCTGCAGGTGAGTGGTCCAGGCGAACTTTCCAGACCTACCGCTAACTTCATAAGGCGATTCATACCCTACGTTAGTGAAACTCAATTTCTAGGGAATATTTTCTTCATTTGATATGCCAGTGCAGTTATTATCAACGCCAGTCCCGGCTCCTCCCGCAACTAACTAAGTATTTTGTTATGTGATACCTCTATCTTCATGAACCGATGGGCTTCGAGAGCTTGTTTCTTAGCCACTAGGTTGTGGAGTCAAGTTGCCCATATAGCTAAACACTCCTCTGAATCGCTTGCTAATGTGCTTTACAGTCAGGTTGAACTAACATTTCATTAAGTCAAGTCAGAGCCTAGTCAGTTCATGTCTACATTAATTTGAACCTGTGTAAGGAAGCTGAAAGCCAGGTTTAAGTCGAGGCCAGTCAATCTCAAGCTTTTAATGCTAAGTCAAATGTCAAGATAAGTCAAGCTACTGTCAAGCTAAGTCAAATCAATTCCGTACCAAGCTAAGTCAACTATCAGCATATGTGCTAGTCTCGCTAGAGTCCAATATATGTTCACGTAATGGAGTCCACATTGGGGTGGGAGAAGGAGGGGAATGACGGGTTGCACAGAATGAAAAAAATTTCAGTTAGGTGGGATGGGTGACACATAAGGCCAGTCCAAGTCCCTACCTCTGGCTCTGGAGTTAAGCGGGTCATTACGTGCCGCATCCCTCCTTCGCCCTACCCACAATCCTCATAAAAATTCACGATGTTGGCAACAATGATTAAAACACAAAATGAATAAATAAATACATCTGTAATATAAATAAAATTATAATAAATTATACATGCACATTATAATATACATACAATGCATATACAATACATTATACAATAAAATAAATAAATAAATTCAATATTAAAAAATTCCATCCTAAAAGGTAGCATATAATCTTGGATCCCTTCGTAAATAGGTTCATAACACTAGACTATCATCCTCTAAACTTCTCAGCCCATGACAATACAGTGGCATTTACAATAATAACAATACA
>JAPYMA010001562.1:0-10417 GCA_035041965.1 Anisakis pegreffii | reverse complement strand
ACCTCAAGCAAGAGTGAGTCAAAATCCATGACCAAGTAGAAGCAGTATTTAGTTGCTCAACAAAATACGATTGAAATTGAATGATTGGCATTTAACTGATGAAAATCAATACTGAATCGTCGTGATGGATTTCAACTGTCGTTTTCGATAAATGTCTTACGATTAATAACTTGTTAGCAGGGTAACCTGTTTTTTTCAGTCATCAAATTTATCGAATAATCTTTTTGACATTGAAGAAGATGTGCATTAATCACCAGTTGAATGAGTAACTTTTTAACCAGTCTCAAGCATATTCGCATCGCAGCGTGCGCCTGAACATTGGCAATCTGTACTTCTTTACAAAACCAAAAATATAAGATGGGAACAGAAATAAATTGACTGGTACTTTCAATAATAACAAAACTGAGAAGTGATGATCGCAAAAATCGAACCGTACAAGATTCATGCAGCCACGCAATCTGAAATAACACATATTTCTAACAAGTCGACAAGGATGGTCAATGCAATTTTTGGGGATAAATTATAGATTCCGTAGGAAAGTGACATGTCACTTGACACTTTTTCATTTGACTACTCATCATCGGTATTTTGATTGTGATGGGTGATATTTAGTGGATTATATTGACAAGCTAGTAGATTGCATTCTTGATGAGATATCTCTTTATTTCCAATTATTTTGGAGTGCTTTCGACGATCTGCTGTTCTTTAATTTCTGTCATCATTTCAAGGATCAAGAAGATTCAAGATATCATGAACCTTCGAATCAAGCGATGCTCATTTTCAGCATAAATTAGGTGTTTAACTAAGCAAACACAGGAGGCATTCTGAGGTTCACAGGAAACTGCAATAATGCATAAATGCAGTGTAAGAAAATTCCATCTCAAAGCGAACAAGAAAGGATTTTATTTGGCATACATAGATTACTTTTTAACAATTATCTATCGGTAATATATTGAATGGTTCCTGATTTCATACAACCAGTGTAGTATGTATCACACATAGTTTCAGTTGGAATATGCAAAACATAATGTGATACCGCTTTAAAAATGAGCTTATTCTTTGATGAGATAACAAATGAGGAATGTACAGAGAGATTAATTGTTGTTTCGAAAAATGCAGTCGTATGAGTTTTGAGGACGGTCAACATCGAAATGCTCAATAGCATTAGGAATATTAACAAATAGGGAGCATTTGCACGATCATTTTGTCGTTGAACTGCAACAGTTTGATGTAATTACATCGAAATGGAGCTGTCACAGAAAGTTGTATGGTACAGCGAAAAGCTCGATTAAATCTGAAGTACCAAAAAAAAGAGATTCCGTCCTTTCTTGAAACAGGATATGTAGGATACATAAGACTTAAGCATGTCAACACTAAAGTACAAAATCAGTAAAAACACATCAACTGGGCATGAATGAAACCCTACAAAAAGAAGAAGTTCATGAAAAGTCCTGTAACTTAAAAAAAAAACGAGAAAATTGCCTAGAGTTGCTATACATAGTTGCAGTAAAAAAAGCTGAGTGTCGATTCTGTCATAACGATAGATCATTGAGCAAAATACAAGATAAAACAATTATGAAATAGAAATTTTCTTCCACATTCGCCAACTCGTAATAATGCATAAAAATAAACATTGCAAATGATAAGACGTTTGTGTATTTATGCATGATTTGTTGAATTAACGTTTTCATTCGTTATCGAATGGGTTAATACGGGTAAAGATGCGTTCTGTGATGAATCAAAACGCACGGCATTTGGTGCGATCCTCACATGACGATCTCGCGTTGAATTGTTACGTTCTGTGACCGCATCTGAAGTGTTTTTATCATCAATGTTGTGATTGTTATCAGCACTGTTTTTGCCCTCTTTCGATATCAATGTTGTTGATGGAGTTGCAGCTGTACAGATACTATTCATCCACAACTTCTCTAATTTGCGTTGTTTTTCTTCCAAATTCGCCAACTTGTAGCGAATTTCATCTGCTGCATTTCGCTTATTAGTACGATCTTGTGATTTTGTTTTCCTGTAAACAAGTTTCGTGAACAATATGGATCGTCTTGTTAACGAATAACTGAGATTTTGTCGTCCAAACGAGAGTTCGACTTTGAAATATGAACACGTGAAAACGCTCACAGTTCAAACTCCGAAAACAGCAATTTTGCCACTCGGTTATTGAGTGTGTTCAGCTGTCGCAAACGCAGAAGGGTGGTTATTCGTCGACATACAATACGCAAATAAACATACCTGTTCCCTTTTTCATCCGTATTTGCAACCAGCATTTCAGCGATATGCTTCAATTCTCGTGTATCATTCGCTAATAATTTCCGTTCACTATTCAGTAAGTTAAAAGAATGTTTATTTTGACTGAGGCAAGTCTCGATCAAATGTTCGTTCACGTTGAAGCACAACTCATCTAGTCGATTGCTAACCTGAAATGAAATGAAAGTCCATTAAATAAATAAAAACTAAAAACAACAACAAAAGTTGTACTTCTTTAATAGTTGCATGGAAAGCGTCACTGATATTGAGCTTAGCTTCATTATCACTGAGTGCACGACAAAAAGCGCCCCATACGGATTCCAGCCTTTGATTTAATACCAACTGCGGTTGGACGTCCATTCGTAATGATCGCCGCAGAACGAGCGCAACTTGGCATAGTTGCTTACCATATTCATATGTACTCTGAATTATATTTCGTTGAACCCCAATAAACTTTTAAAAAATATAAAGTGTATCGCAAACAATTGCAATCATGAATTGATCTCGGCAAGATATCAGCCTATGATTGATCTACAACACTTCGATAGTAATGCATTTGTTGCCGAAGTTTTCTTTTTCTCATCGGACGAATATTGACGATAACGTTTGCGTTAACAATTGCAACATAATCATGCAACAATTCGAACTGACCCTCGCAGTTTCTTCGAGCTTCGTACGATCTTCGCGAAGTTTTTTCAGTGCTTCATTATTCCTTTCAATCACATCATAATCATTAACGAGCGTATTGTGCAACTCATCGATCCACTTTATCGCCTCAATATGTAGATCTATTAGATAGACATGCATTCCTTTTGTAACACTAGTTTCGATTGTTGGCCGAAAATTTTTAAACGGACATGACTGACTTTCGATTCCACAATAAATCTGTTTAGATCAGTTAAAAAAAAAAGAATCTAAAATAACTTCGAGTGATTATTCATGCGGAGAATAAACCGCAGTTAATATGATCATACCTGTTCGCCGTCTTTTTCGCATGTATAGAGCTGCAACAATTGCTGAATTTTAAGCCTTCGCATATCAACCAGATGATGACATCTTCGCCGTCTTTCACGAGTTTCTTCGAGTCGTTCTCTTAATCGGTCTTACCCTCAGGTCACAAAAGGAAAAAGCATATATGAGGGTTAAACAGATTCAAACACAACTTATCACTGGATGATATCTCATCATTCTTTTGCACACAACATGACGTGCGTTGGATTATCATGTTGTCGGATCGAGAAATAATTTTTGATGAAAACGGAGCATTCATTGACACAGTCAGCATTTTTAAAAACGAACTGAAATCAACAAAAAATACCTGACATGCACAATTCCAGCCGAATAATCACGTGCAACTGCTCGTCCAGATGAATTTGATTCATCGATGCACAATTCATCAATGAATGATACGCCATTCTCCATTAGTTTATGATAGATTTTCTCTTGAATTAATTTTACCAAATTACATTTCAATCAATGAAACGAGAGCGTGGCATAAATCATCGAGGACTTTGAATAGTTACGTATGTTTCACAGAAGATTCAATATCTTGTCACGTATTGGAATAAAATAGAATACAACATTTGCAACGAAAAAGAGCGTTCTTCAAAGAAATAGAATATGATTTGAAGCACTTCTTTGTTTGACAAACATCAGTACCATTCAGAATGACCTTCATGAGTCCGAAAAGAAAATTTTCATGACTTTTATAGTGAAGAGATGAAACGCAACTTCATAGCCGTATACCAAAAGAACAACGATCTGAATAGTCCATGCATGTCGTTAATTCGAATCCATCTCAAAACGAACCTACTTCATCCACCTTACTTTCCATATCAACTCTCTCCTTTTCTGCGCTAGCCGCATCGCCCGCTTTTACTTCTGTACATAACGATTCCAAAAGTATATCGGTCTTACGTGAACACTGCAAATATTTTATGTTTTTCAAATCATTTTTATGTTTTTGTTTTCAAATGAATCTCGTTGGACTATTGAAAGTTTGCTCGATGGATTATGTCAAATGAAAGTCTGCAAAATCAAGTAGATATTATCAGCCAAAAATGAAAACAATTCGGAATCAATTTGACAGAAACTGAAATATTTCTGCAAAATCTTGCTAACACATATATGCTCAGAGAAAAAAAATTGAAGATTTCAAAAAAAAAACAACTAATTCACAATCAGAGAAAAGCGAATAAGTCTATCAGTCAGTGCATAAAATGCATAAGAATTTTGGAGAGTTTTTCAATTCAAAGTAAGGCCTACAAAACGCAGATATTTGATATTTGCTGATGAATGATTATTTCGACTGTTCAGAGCAAACATAAGTGGAAGGGATATGATGTTGAAGCATAGAGAGAAATAAAAGAGTGAATGATACCTCATTAAGCAATTGATGAAAACGAACTGACTGCATAGCGATATGTTTTTGCCGTTGAACACGGCAACAAAATCTATTGGTAACTTCACGCATTTGCTCTCTGTTATTCTCAAGAGTGATTGCATGTGCAGGAAATTCGGCAATTAAACGATTCGCCATTTCACACAGTTCGTCGGCTTGATCGGATACTTCCTTCAAAATGTGCATACAACTTCATTTCTGTCTTTATGTGCTTCAAACCAATGCGTATGTATTGTTAGCTGATTTATGATAGCTTCTAATGTAAGAATAACATTTTATGATGAACATGACAGGTGCAGGTGAATCGTAATTCAATAGCATAGAAAATCTCAATTCTCATTTTCATGCAAACAAGCATTTTCTAGAACCAACAATACAGTGAATCCAAGTGTTTTTGACATTATTGATTTTATCAATAACATTCAAGCATTCAATCCATAAACTAATGTCGCTAATTGCCTTCGATTTTGCTTCCAGCTGAACATGATCTTTAACCAGCTGTTTTGAGTCATCCGCTGATTCACCGACTTCATGAAGAGTCAGAAGCCATTTCTCGCCTGCACCGAATATCCACTCGACCAGGTTGCGGATACCTTGTGCATGATCGTCAATTAATTTCATCGATGCTCGGTAGCACGCTCTTTGATGGGCTCGTTTCGCTTCTAGTTCAGGGGCTTCTTCCACATTCTGAACATACAAAATTAACATTTTCATTTTGATTTCAAATCAAATCAAACCGAAGCAAGATGATTATGCGATTCATTTAACATGATTCCGTTCAATGACTTTGGATGGATGATGTTCTCCAACATCCCCCAGATAACTTCTGCCAGGTTTTGAAATAAAAATGTGGAATTAGGGAAAACCTGATTCCCAAAAGAAATTGATCAAGGAATTCGGGAAGCCAGGGAGTAATATCTCCAGGCGAAGCAAACAGAAACTTTCACTTGAGATATCATTTTGAAGTATGATATCACTTGAGATATCGTATTTCTAAACCATGGAGTACGTGAATTCCTCTTGATGATCTACAGTAATCAAATGTGTAAAATCGCAAGGATGATCCTTATTCCATGCAATGGTGAGAATATTCTACGAGTAAACTAAGCAGCAACTTGGGAACGAGGAAACTCCGATTAATAACGTTAGGAATACTCTTGTAGCTCAGGATTTTTCCTACCCGATGGATACAAATACTTTACGACCTTATCAGCAAGATCTAGATGTAGCGATGGTTTAACTGCGACCATTTCTACAACTAACAGGGCGTACATGCCTTCTACTTTGTGAAATACTATCATGCAACAATGTGAAGATTTCCGAATTTTTGTTGTCACTACCTCTGTCACCAGTACTGCTGACCACTCTTTTAACTTTTCAAATGCTCAAATCCAGTCCAGTCGTTCTTATCAAAATGAACTGAATATAAAGTCTCGGAAATGAACTAGAGCCATTTTCTTCGTCGGACGATTTGCAGTATGATGTTACTAGTTGGTAGCGAATCATCATCTAATTTTTTGAATCAATTTTTGAATCTTTTCCGAATCACCGACTACTTCTTCAATTCATAACATCACATAAATAGAAGAGAACTGACTTTAATTTGCTTTGTCATTAATTCAACCTTCTGAGCAGCTGAATTCCAATCGGAATTTAGGGTGTTAAAGGCATTGGCACCAGCTGGTAATAATTTGTCCAATAATTCATCTCCTAAAAGCTGCAGCATTAGTATATGAGCAGAGGGGGTCTTTTTCTCATCGCTCGATCTCAGCAATGAATCTTTTTTTCAAATTTATTTATATGTAAGACATATTTAAAAGCAACTCTCAAGATGCACTCGAGCATAAATTGAATTTTTTAAACGATTACCTTGCTTCCGCAATTCATCTGGTGCTATAACAGTTTTACAAGAATCGCCGCTATCAGCAGATTCATTCAACGCTAGTTTTTCGTGTCTCTTCGCTGTCTGAATCCAACTACTGGCTTTCGCGATGAAATTTTCATACTTCTACAATTGATTAATCATACTAACACAATTCCTTCCTTCCTGAAGATCATTGTCAATCCGAAGTGATCGCTTTTAAGTTGCTAATAAAATTTAAAACCATCGAAAAAATGAAAAGGTTACTCACCTCTCGTAAATCAATCCAGTTTTGTGGATCATAGCAAAATGTACCGCCAAGTGAATCTGGTAGTTGAGTTATGTCGACATATTTTGAAAGCTTATGTACGGATGTCAGTGTTGTCTGAAGAAACCACTTACATCGTACGTGAATTTTCAACGTTTGTGAATTGAAAAAAAAATTCAATGAAAAAATGCATTTTAGAAACGACTTCGTACAACTGAAACTGACATAAGTCATATCAGAAGCAATTAGAATGAAATTCATTAATGGTAACCTTAAAGTCGTATGCCTCTTTAATAAGATCGAAACTAAGTTTTTGTTGTTCGAGAAATTTCTCTGGCTGTATAATAACAACTTGCTTGATTTGTTTATATAATGCGTGCTGAAAAATAAAAGGACATTCAATATTTCTCGTGTCAGTCTGCAGTCTTTTCATTTGAATGCTTGTTTAGTGATTTTTTTGCTGCAGGCTGAACGTAATCAGGATATTCATGAGATTAAACAGAAAGAATGAGTAAGAGACAGATGCTAATCTGAAACAGAATGAATACCTGACATGCTCTGAGTGCATTCCGAAGATGTTTCAGGTGGGCATGTCTACCGTCTATTAAAACGGTGAACCCAAGAAGACGAGAACGTTCATCAGGAATATGAGCCAAATATCCAATAAGTGATACGATATCCTCATATGCTGGTGCATTCATATTGGGCTGTGAATGAGCTCCTTAAATATCACTTATTTCAGACACATCAATTGAGGTAAAGCTTGTAAACACATCAATCAATCAGTAATAACTAATTACATCAGCATATTGAGTAACGATATGATAGATCATGCCAGTTTTAATTAAAGATACCGTTGAATGAAACCAAGTCAAGCCTTTAATCTCACCAGTTATGTTTAACCATCCCCAAAGAATATTTTGTTCGGTTAGTTGTTCATTGAACAGTTCTCTCAGAGATTTCTATTCTTGCTTTTGGCAGTATATGTCTTGTGATTTATTCAGTGAAAAGTGAACTATGCAAAATTTTGCTTCAAATAATTTTCAAACATGAACTCGTTTTTTGCCAAATTCGCCAAAGTGTGCGATTTTAGGATTTAGGAATTTCCAAGGTTTCACCTCTCAAGAAAATGCTCTTTGGTCTAAAAATGATTTGTGTGAAATTCTGCTTCAAGAAAATTGATCTAAACTGTTGATCTGGGTTAACCTGGTTTTTTTGCGTATGGCATCTGAAGGACGGTGTGTAATAGATGGCGCGATTCTTCAATCTCAATTTATTCGATAAACTTGCAGTTCTGGTGCACTCTAGTTACATTATTCGATGAAATACAAGGGTTCACCTGAATGAGCATCACACTGAGACGTCACTTCATTACACACTGCATTGATCACTAGTATCGGTCGAGCAGCGCGATCTCGTGATCCTAAATGTGATTCTACTTTGGTGATGAAACAAACGAATTGCTTTACTTCGTGATCAGTTGTGTTTATTTAATGCTAATTACAAACCACGATAATGTTCGGCATTACGATTAAGAAATGACCATCAGTTAGGTTCAAGCATTCTTACGCAATACATTTTGCTTGGAATCACATCGTGAAAGGCAAATCACTGTTGTAATGCTGAATTAATGACTTCGTTTTCCGATTACATTCGCCCACAACTCTAACCATCCGAACAACAATCAGATGAAAAACAAAAAAAAGTACTCCACTTCAATCAAAAGAATGAATGAGAATTTCTTATCAACTTGTTAACAGTTAACGAGACGCAAACCTGGAAGAAAGGCAATTTTTCTGAGAAGACGCGAACGCTGCTTTTGGACATCCATAGAAGCCTAAATTGAACCTAAATTTCTAATCCAGACTCAACGTCGTGGAACTACTCGTTTATCAGATAAGCGATTATATGTGCCAACTAGAAAAATTCATTTGTCTAATTCGATTATGAATAGAAAATAGAAATCAAAATAAAAACGAATCCGTTTCATCAAACAAGAAATGATTTGTCATTAACTCAATTTGATTTCAACTCTTCATTCTAACTTCGAAGAATCCTCCTTCTTGAACCATCAAAACTGAGTTTCATCCGACGAAAAAGGCGCTATTACGCTTGAGTCGAAGCATATTGCAACGCAACAAACTTTACCTTTGCAATATGCTTCGACTCAAGACTTAAGTTTTCGAAGGGATGGAAACACGGGGTGAGATCTGAGTCGTAACTTTGAGCTGAAATCCTTGATCCTCCCCCCTCCCCACCCTGAATCCAAGCGGTATCGCAGTTTAAATGTGGAGGTGTAACACTACGCCGATAAATGGAGATGGATATTTTTCTTTTAATTCATTCATAGCACAACTGATTAAATTATTCACAATTTTTTTTTACCGTAATCGTTTCGACTATCTCTTCAATGAAACTAATTCATAACCATCACAACGCTTGTGGAATGAAGTGGTCAAACCAAAAAAAAACACGATTACTTGTCACATAACTATATTATAATGCAGTAAAATGAAAACTGCATGCCGCAGCCGGCGAAAACAATACATGTATGAGCACAACAAAATGAGCAATGTTGCACTAAACCGGAATGTTGTCCCGAAGCAACTCGTTTTCAGCTAAATGCCGCGTCAAATAAATAGGATGATTAATGAGTGTTGAAATGCGATGAGAAAATCATTTGATGAATGTTTTTGTTTTTAATTGATCAGATTATGAATAGATTTTAGAGTTCTGAATACATCTGAGAATGGTAGTTTCAAGTAAACTTTTCAAATTTAAAATATACTGGTTAACTTATGCGTTAACGAAGAATTGCAGACATGCTAAGCTTTTTTTAACGTTACGACAATGAAAAATTGATTATTAACTGAAAGCGATAAAGTTAATGCCTATAAATTGATACAAATGGTTTCACATCAAATACCACTTTCTCTCTCAATTCATACTTCGAGGTCAGCTGAAACGAAAAAGTGGATCAACAGAAACTTTCCTTGGTTGAATGAGAAATATGCAAGAATAAGTTACTACATCACTGCATTACTGCTCATCCCTTCAAACTGATATCATCAAGTTGATTACTTTGATCAATTTTCATCAAAAATCTTTCTGAAATTTCCGAAATAAAGAAACATTTTGTAAATACAGAAAAAGTACGTAAACTTGTGCAAGTTTATATAGAAGTCAGGATGAAGCACAAACGATAAGCTTCGCGTACAAATACTAGGTTTCTTATTATGTGCTGCAAACGATATCATTTGCAATCCAGTACTGATATGCATTATCAGCCATACAGAACAAACGTCTTTCCTTACTATCTCATCACTACAACGCTTTTGTCAAAATCTGTCTTTGCGCACATTTACATTTACTATTACCTAGAAAGTGTAATGATTACAGACACATTTATCAACACAATAGATTCGCATGAATTTATTTGGAACATTCTTATTATTGGAACACGTTCAATTCATCTTTTTACAGTATAGATCTGCTATACATCAAATTATTCGTCGTAACCTATAGGCCACATTTTGTTCACTACAAATTTACCCAACAATAACCGATGATAATCATGCGACCACTTTCATATCCTGTAATGATTCTTTCGGATATTGGTTTCAAACAA
>JAPYMA010001561.1:0-21397 GCA_035041965.1 Anisakis pegreffii | reverse complement strand
TTTTGGAAGGATATGAAAAAGAAAGCGAATATGGTAATGAAGATTCGAGTATTCAGTTAGAGTATTTGAACAATGTTGATATATGTAAATTAGTATGAAAAGATTTTCCAAAGTTTTCAATAATGCAGATGATATTACATATGATTTATGGAAAATGTTTCTGAAAATATCATATAAATTACTTCACGATACCTTATTAATCTTGTGATATTGTTAAATTTCAAATTGAAAGGTTGATAGAAAATATTCACAATTTCCATGCTAACGTTCAGTTGCAAAAATACGCATGATTTAGGTGTATCATTGCGATATTTGTAACATAGATGTGCATGGATCGGAATGTTGGGAAAGGCACTTGAAGGGGAATCGACACAGGAAAGCGAATAATGCTCTGAAGAGACGTTTGGCTCGAGAGGAGCAATTGAAATCACGCGATGAAGATGAGAAGTGTAATGATGTGTTGTTTGAACCGAACAAAGCTGATAACGAGATTGAAATAAATTCGTGAACGTAGATAAGTGTAAGATTTCAATGGAGAACGTTCATGAAACACCTCAAACTGGACCAGTATTCATTACAAGATGACCGAATCATTCGTTAGCTAAAGTCATGGTTTAGTGGTTGTGGTCCGATCCAAATAACGCTTATTGAAAAGGCGTGATCAGTTCGGTGCTGATATTCCAAACGGAGAAGAATGCATCGAGTGAAAATTCATTGTGATATTCTGTTATCAATTTATTGTATGTGATCAAATCCAGTTGAATGTTTGTTTGTTCTATACGGATATTTGTTGATTAGATATTATATTTTATATGCATTCACATCAATAAAATAACTCCATTTACCAATCATTGGTGTGAATGAATCAATACGTTGATTTATAAATCTTTAGAATAAGATGATTGTGCAATTCAGTCTGAGTCAGTGAATTAAACCAAAAATCTGACTGTGAGCGAAGTGTTGTGGGAGACTGAAATAATGTGATAAATTTGCTGTTCTTTGTAGAAGATAAGTTCTAAAAGCTAAAGTTGAATGCCAAAAATTTGCAAATTCGTCCTCTCTTCGGGTCAGATCTCTGCTGACAATAAGCTAGTAAGTTTACAAGTTTCGGTTTGGAAGTGATCCATATTTAATGTTTATCATCTGAACACATAGTGAGTAATGTTGAAATAATATAAGAAAAGAATGAGATTTGCTTGAAAATTTGCATGGGACAGGAGGAGGAAGACTTCTGGAAAAAATGAGAACAAGAAGGTAACTGTTGAAAGGAATAAGTAATGACTCAAAGAATAAGTGGATAAATGAATAAGGACTGAAAGAAATTTGTACGATAATCGATAACATGAAAACGTTTCGAATGTGGATGGGATTTTTAAGAAAAATTCAATTGGATTCATAATTTTCACAGCTAAAAATATGAAATTTCATGAAGCGAACTCTTTCGATTCAATCTATTTACTAATTGTCGTCAAGAGTCACCTATTATAAATGACTACAAAAGTTATTTCCATAAATCTGACGCTTCTCTAGTGCTGAATTGCAATCGCTTAGATCAGGGTTTCTCAACCGTAGGTGTTTGCATCCCCGAGGGGCGCGAGGTAAGGTCTTATTTTTTGTGCATTAAAGCAGGATAGGATGGACCTTAAAGTATGATTTCTGGAACACACTCTAATGAGATACACTTATCTTAGAAACTCACTGTAGTTGATGAGAGATACAGGGTGGGTGTCGTCAGGGGTGCGAGCAAGTTTTAACTATTATTGTAGGGAGTGCGACGACATCCTAAAAATTTTAGAGAAGGGGAAGTTGAAAACCACTGCTATATGGCCATCATGAGTACCATTTTCAAACTACCTGTGTTCTCAGGTTTGCTTGGTAAATCGAGAGTTCTCTTCAAAATGCATTCCAGCAAACTCTCTAGTTTCAGAAAAGTATGAATGTTGTCGAGCGATTTTGCATACGTCCTTCAGATACAGATCAAATAATCTAGGCATGTCACACAGTTGAGCGATTTTATTACTGTAGGGCTATTATCAGTATCATTTTCAAACTAGCTGTATCCTCAGATTTGCTCAGCAACACAATTATTTTTTAGTAACATCAGATTGAGCAGATTCTCTAGTTCCAGAAAAGTATATATGTTGTCTATCGATTTTGCATAATTCCCCTAGATACAGCTCAGTTAAGCTAGGTATGTCATACAGCTGAGCAAGTTCACTACTACATGGGTATCATGATTTTCAAACTATTTTCAAACTGATTGTATCCTCAAGTTTTATGCGGCGATGTCATTGTTTTTGGTGACATCGGATTCAGCAGATTTTCAGCTTTCAGATTATTATACATGTTGTCGAGAGATTCAGCTGAGTTCAAGAGATATAACTGATTTTCTGAACATATGTCGAATTATTTGAACTATTCTACAATGCCGCCAAAGTCTGCACACTTGATCTCTAAGCGTGATCAATGATATAGTTCTACGAAAATATCACGAACGCTATTTTCAAACCACCTATATCCTCAACTTTATTCAGCAACACCAATTTTTCTTGGTAACATCGGATTCAGTAGATTTTCAGCATTCAAAAAATGTGTTGTCGAGCGATCTTGCACAATTCCCGTATACACAGCACAATTATGCCAGGTATTTCATAGATCTGAGCGAATAACTGGTTTGGATTATGTCGAATATTCATGAACGAAGACAGTTTGGGAGAAAATGATATGAAAATTGATTTTTTCAGACGTTAAAGAAATGGCATAATCCATCAACCCATAAATACATCAGATCAGCTGAACACCTCGGCGCATATATCATTCGAATTGCTTGAGGTGATTTATTGTGTGGTTATTCAAAGATTCGGTCTGTTTAAAGGAAAAATTCACCTAAATAAGAGAATATTTATTTTGAATTAATTTATTCGTATTTGCCGAAGTATCGCTAAAAATTATACAATCCTTAAGAAATGGCCTGATGAAATATGCACAAAACAAACACGAGTAAGTCAATATGAACATACAGTGATCCACTATGAAGTAACTAAATACCAACATATAGTAATTGACAATTAAATACTAATACAGATATATACGTGAATATCATCAGATCACATTCGACCATTACATTTTACATTTGAAAATACATCCACTGAAACGTATAAATTGTTTACGACTACATATTATTTAAAGAATAAAATGAATTTTCTTTGGTTTATTAATTAGTGAATTATCTTTCTACGATAAATAAATACAATTAATAATGGCTTTCCGGGTTTTGAGTGAACAATTTCTGGTGAGAAATATGAATTAATTGGATTATCTAATATGCAGTTTTTCGCGTACGACTATTTCATAATGTACCAATACATCATAACTGTTTATTTTAATATACTTGCGGTGATATATTATCATACCACTGTCACCACATTATTGCGATATAATAATAGAATGACAAAGTCAATTAATATGATAAGTAATCAGTAGATAATTCATTAGTAATCATTAATTTTGGCATTCACTCGGGTTTTATTGCAATCGTTATAACGGAACAATCTTCAACCGCAGACTCTTGCAGTGTTTTATTCATGTCTAGTTCTTTACCTGAAACATAATCTTTGAAATTCATTCATTGAAATTCTATTACTGATTAATGATTAATCACTAATCAGTTTTATGATCAATCATCCGAACACTCCAGATATTGTGGTATATTTTATTTTGTATTATCGCACAGATGTTAATGCCTTAAATCTCACCTCATATCACTATGCTGTGCTATTTTGAATTATTATACAGCATTCTATTACAGCAAAAACCGATGCATATTTTCACTGATTCATTCTGTATCGAAGCAGTTCACATATGCGCATGAAAAGAATGATCATCATTTTTAAAGGGATCAACTGAAGTTTGATCGCGTATTACGAGAGTTTCATCAGTTCAACGATCTTATCCAAATGCTTCAAAGTGTCTGTTGATCGTCGTAGAATAAATTCTCAGATGTCCACAAAAGATACCTTTGAAAACAAGTTTCGCTTTCGAAATGTCCTCATCCCGAAGTGCCTCCTCAGCTCGAATTTCTTGCAAAAGTTGGCTGACAGTTGCTGATGGATCGAAATCAACTGAGAGTGCTGTACCGCGGACGTTCTAGAAATTCGGTTGGTTTTAAACGTGAGAAAAATACTTCGGAAATGTTTTTTGAAAGTACACTTGAACGGTGTTGATTTCCTCACAATCAGTGCATTTATTGCTGATGTATCGAAATTAGTACACATAGGCATCGAGATGACAAACTGTTTTCGATTTCCCAAATTTCTTGCGTTCCAGGTAAGAAAACTGTTGTTCGGGCTAGGAACGACCTGTGCTAAATCTCGCTTCAAAATACTCAGTTTGAAAGGCGGCTGAGTCGGACTGATTTCACCTCGATCAAATTAATGCACACATCCCATATTTCGTAATTTCTAAGGTTTTATCCCTCAAAGATGTGCTCTCAGCTTGTTTGTGTGGAGTTTTGCTCTAAAACATTAGCTTGAGAGGTCGCTTGGTCAAGTCGTTTTTGTGACTAAGACGCCTGAGAGCTTAATGTAGATGGCATCCTCGCAGAATAAATTCTCAGATCTTCCATCCTAATGTATTTTCAATGAATTTTCACGAAGGTCGGTCGTTTCCAGTCTCAAAGACAGGATTTTGGGCGTTGAGACCGAGAAACTTTCGAACTTCAAAATTCATGTACTAGGGCGCCCAAGTCGAAAAAAAAAATCATCCAGCTAGCTTTCAAGCTAATTTTTTCCAGCGACATTTCGCACAGTTGTTTTTCAAGGCAGAAAGCATGTTCTTCTGATATCAGGTTTGCATTTCTAATTGTTTTGTCTTTTACATGCAAAAATTTGTCACCGTTACAGTCATATACAAATACAAATATGCAGTAGGCTCTCAAAATGCGAACAGTTTTTGAAACAAATGAGAAAATTTCGGCAAATTTCTGAATCTCTTGAATATAATCGCCTTTTACTTGAAAGTTTAAATTAATACATGTGAAAAGTTGAATAATAATAATGAAAATATCAATAATGACGGGTAAAGCTGATACCGACAGGATATTGAATTGTTTGCACAACAACCTTTCATTTATTTATTGCTATGTTTTTGAAAGATTACTTTTTGTACTATCACTACTGTCAGTATTGTTGAAAGGAAGGGTCATATTCCGCTTCTCAAGTTATTCATTATTTCTCAACGAACTGATGCACTCTAAGAACTGTTCTTTCTGTGTTCTACGTCACAGAGTAAATGTTTGAAAACTATGATGTCACGTGTTTACCACTTTTTGAATGCTAAAAATTAGTGTTCTTTTTGAAGGAGGCTGACGATAAGAATTGAAAAGTTTAACATTTCATTAGAAGAAGTAACCGATAGCCACCTTGATGAAAAGTTGCATATTGCTTCCTCGATGATCCAATCAAAATGATTGATCCAAAGCAGAAAGTAGTTTCGATATCAATGCAGCCTGTACGCCTGAAATCTTAGTATCGTTGGGAATTAATGGAACCTCATTCATGTCTTTTACGCATTCGGTACGTTCACTTGAAAATTTTCACTTCATTATGGCACGGATATAAAGAGTATCGTAATTTTCACCAGATGTGCGTCAGTGTTTTGAGTGTAATGATGTTGTGGAGCGATACGAAAAAAATGACAAAAATAACGATAAAAATAACGAATACTATTGTTGAAAGTATCAGAATCATGAGCACAAATAGAAAAAAGGTGTCAGTAATAACTTGTCCGTTTGCATGCAAAACACAGATATAAATAGAATCGATCAGTATTATTCAATTCGTTTTTACCATCATAATAATCACCGTCATGCAGTTTCACAGTACACTCATTCATTTGATTCAGTCCCATTATTTTCATCTCAGTGAGCGTCTTTCATTAGCTTTCGCTTCATTGAAATTCATTCCTCTGACTACAAATCCATCAATTCTTTTTAACCAGCCTGCCTCGTCGGGCTCTCATTCATTGATGAAAAACAACATCTTTCTCCTGTCCTCGATCTGGAGAAAACTACTCGTTCCGAACCTCTCGTCATCAGTTGATTCTAACGGTTAACAG
This sequence comes from Anisakis pegreffii, assembly GCA_035041965.1. Taxonomy (NCBI): domain Eukaryota; kingdom Metazoa; phylum Nematoda; class Chromadorea; order Rhabditida; family Anisakidae; genus Anisakis; species Anisakis pegreffii. The sequence continues at coordinate 15,283 of JAPYMA010001561.1, read as the reverse complement.
CTTTCCAATATTGAAAGCTGCTTGCTATGAGCAATAAAATTAACGACCCGAGGCAGACTTGTGGAATATCGTCTGAGCTATAAAAAGTGAAAATCGATATTTTCCAAACGAATGCAATTGCTTTTATGCGATGAATCCGTGACAGACGGCGCATAACGAGGCACTTTCGTTCACGAAAACGACAAGTTGCACGAAGTCTCATTGGATGTTCAACTGCTAGATCGGTTTAGCAGCGGAAGAAGCAAAGAAAGAGACTAACATCGGACGATCGTCAATAGCGAGTTCTGAAAGTGGAATGGAAACAAACTGAATCAGAGCAGCATCGAATATTCTGCTTATATTCATTTGGCATTCCTCAAATGTGTTCTAATAAAAACTTGTAATGGCTAAAGATAATTTTTTTTGACTGAATGGCGTAATATTTGATGGGTTTTAAAGAGTCAAACCAACGACGAAATTTGAAATTCGGAAACGAGCGAAAAAAGAACTCTTAAAATCAATACGTAACTTCGCACTGGCCGAATGCAATTGTCGCTCATCATAGCTGATACAAGTTTTTCTTTGACAGAAATTTGCGATTTCAAAAATCTGATTTTTCTCAGCTCGTAATCATCATCGCTACCTAGAAAAAATTTTGTGAAACAGCTGAAAAATTTCAGGAAAATGGAATTTTATTCGCGTAATTGATTGTCTTTAGAAGGAAATAAGTACTTAATAGAAAGGTTTCTTCGTGATCAAAATTGCAAAGGATATTTCGATTGATTACTGAAATTGATGAGGAGAGTTTTCAATGCACAGATTATAAAGCAGTTCTATAACTCACAATATCTTGCTTATATTTTCCATGACAATCAATCATGCAAATAAATTATTGTCCATCCCCGATTTGTATGACAACTTCAACGATGGTAATAAACCGATCCGTTTCCGATATTTGACGGCTTCCTCTTTACAAATGAATATTTGCGGAGCAAATAGCTAAGTGTTTGATTGCGACAATGAATAACATTAAAGTAATGAATGTCGTCCTTTCATTATTCTGTTGTATTTGTGAAATGGAATGTCAGCAAGCAATAATGTAGAAACATTTAAATGATAAAAAGTGATTCATTCCAATTTCGAAGGGTTCTAAAAAAGTATTTATTCGACAACAAATATGATTATCAGTTATTTGACGCAACCGATGTGACCATGAAATTGTTTTCAAAGACACTCTCGATGAACCTTTACACTTTGATCATTCAGCACTTTGCGCACCGATAAATTAAAGCAATCTAAACACTGCCAGCTGTTTAAGGCACGTTAATAATTTTCTTTTCACGTGAGCTTGAATTTCCTTTCACAACAATATTTTCATTCACACCAATAATAGTTTTGTTTTCATGTGAGTTTGAATATCCTTTCACAACACTACATTATGTCATGCTTATCTCACAATCAGTTGAGTTTTTCGCTGGAAAGTTATTGAATTATCCACTGAACTCAAAACAATCAAGTATCGAAAAGAATGGTGGCAATTCATCGCTGGCTGAATGAAGACGAATAGTTGAATGCAATTGCACTGTTGCTGATCAATGAATAGCCATTGGACAGCAATTGGTCAACTATAAGTATGAGTTGTGAGGCTCGAACTCTGACAAGAAGGGACGGGAAAATGGGGAAGACGAATGGGACAAACGTTTTTGGCATGAACAGCTGTGAGCGAGGCCTTAATACCGCTGAAAAAATATGAAAATTCATTCAGGAAATGAATTTTCATTTCCTGAATGAATTTTCATTCAGGAAATGAAAATTGAAAAAAAACCAGGAAATGAATCATGGAGAAACAGCTGCGAATTCAAAAAAATTTAATCTACGATGCATTTCATACGAAATGTTTTTCTGGTATATGAACATTAGGCAAACCTGGCGAAAGTTGTAACGAATAAAAGGTTTGGATTCCGGCTCACTCTTTAGTTCAGCCTTTCGCTTAGGCTCTAGCTCATGCGAGGTCTGACGGCCTCGTTAAAGATGTGCTCACGTCTATTTTTGCTCGCAACAATGCGTGGATTTATCTAATGTCTTCCAACCATTACACTGCAATGAAATTGGTCTTTTTTCTAGGATGAAGGTGGTGAACTTACAATTCGACAATACGATCAAAGTTCACCAATATAAAAGTATTGTTAAGATGATGAATGTAGTTGCGAAAATAAGTAACATTTAGGCAGCTGTAATTTATGTTGGTACTATTCGAATTACTAGTTTAAACATTAACACGTTGAACTGCTCAACGTTTTGAGTGACAATCAAATTCGGTGAATGAAAAACGAAACCGTGAACAGGTGCACTCAACAACATCGTGGTGTGATTTTAAAGAAGAAATGAGATGAAACAATCAAACGCATTGAATGGTGTACTGTAAGATAGGATATGACAACCATGAACAAATAAAACAACTAGCCATTATGTATGTTCACATCAGCGATTTTATAGCCGTCAAACTCAATTTGTCAATACGAACATCTGAACTGGAAAGTGTCTCTCGTCAAACAAAACGTCGAATAATTATGCACTCTTTCCAACACTTATTGCTGTTCTCTCGTTTTTTTTCTGTTCACACCAAACTGATTTCGTTCCATTTTATGGATCGAAGGGAGTAATTCAATGATGGCAATAATTAATTTTTAGGAAAAAGGGCAAAACCGCTTAAAACATTTTAAGAGTAGATGACATTCAGAGTGCTGATTGTATTTATTATTTGTAAGTTCATTTGGAAGGGACAATTGATTTTTGGTGGTTGGAAATGAACGTGAAAATATTTACCGAGAATGTACGATTGAAATCATCCCACGAATGATTTCTTCAAAATGAATTTGGACGGATTATTGATGGAATTTGTTTCACTGATCAATCGATGATTTCAGTGATTGTGACAAGGTTGATTCAAATTATCGGATAGAGTTTGCCTTCATCTGTAAGAGACGATCTGAGCATGAACTCCCGTTTTCATGCAATGCATTTCTCATAATGAACACGATCCTTCTAACACTAAGTACATGAAACGTGTTCTCGATAGAAACATCCACGCTGAAAACTCTAAAAACTTTGAGAGAAATTTCTAGAGTTTCACTGCTTTTGAATTTCGATTTATATTAGACCGGTCTGTGTACAAACTGAAATGTGAATCGTAGAATCTAACGAAAACAATTGACGAAATGTCGTAAGGCAACGAACAAACGAAGCAGAACGTTTGAGTGCGATGGCTTTGAATCAACCCCGAGCACTAATAATGTATGCGAAAGAAGGAGGAGTTAACAGTGAGCATTTTCGACTTCGAGAATAAATTTTTCGCGAATATTAACCAGCACATTTATTAGTGGCAAGAAAAAACTGAAGAAGCGTGCTTGTCGAGCATATATTCATCGAGTGTTTGAGTGCATTCAACTGGTTCAAATGCTTTTCATGTGCACGTTTCGAAGCAGTGCTCGAAGAGGATTACTGATGGAACTGTTCCAGTGTTTGTTTTTGTGAACCACTCTGAGTACACAATACACTTGTTTTATCAAGAACATTCGTGCGTGCTCAGCGATTATTTTCACATGATTTCTTCACTCAAATCATCGTTTGAAATATGCACATTAGTAAATCTGTGAAATGAGACGTGAAATGAAAACCAAACTAGCTTTGCGTTTCGTTGAACATTTCATAACGCAGTGCATACTGCGAAGCTAACTAACAATAGCAATGCGAAGACGTCATTATCCACGCAACAATTCACATTGCACACGAAAAATGCAATTATATGTTGCTATCGCCAGCATGCCTTCACCCGTTCGTCTTTTCACAGCATATGTGTGCACATAGGCAATGATGCCGTGTACCCACAATATGGCGTATGATGAAGATGTTTCTTCGAAACAGAGGATTGAAACTCGAGAGGATTGAATTGACTTTTCTTTCGCGAATTTGAATTTCAAATGTGATAAAACGAGTATGCTCACAAAGACAGTACGAATGCGCTGGATAATATCTATTCACTGACGAGTTTGAATGGAATGTGGAATTGAAGAAGTATTTTGCTTACAGAAACGAATTAGCAGTAAGCAAGGATACATTTATTCTATTTATTCGCTAATGATGTATTATAATGTGTTGAAGGAAGCTGATTAATCGTCAGCAATAAATAATATAATCGAAGTACACTTTGAAGCATAAAAAGATAAACAATGGAACTCTGAAAACTTTCCAATGCATAAATCAACAAAAAATATGACAAATTGATGACAAAGAGCATGAGAAAAAAATAAAACAAAAGCAAGATAATTGATTGCGATGGTCAGATGAAATAATATTATAGTATTGTTGGATGAACCAGTTAATAAAATTGTTTATTTTTATCAATCTGGAGTGCTTTTTAATCGAGAGAAAATATTTTTGATGAGGTCATTGAATTGTTCGTTACGAAAAATTTTCAGTTTGATTACTTAATTTCGACAAAATCGCAAATGAGTTATTGAATTGCATCTAAATTTACCTTGGAACAGATAGTCAAGATGTATTTGAAAGGGATAAATGGTTTCAGACAGTGTAGACTGCCACTGATTGTATTGAAAGTACGGAGAATGTGATACGAACTGATAACGAACAGCCATTTCTATGAAACAGGCTGTTGGAATTGCTGTTCAAGTAAAGGAATGTTGCGAAAATCAGAACTAAATTATAACAGTAATACCCATGGTGTGTCTACAAACCAATGTATTCGTTACACTCAAAACTCCCACTACAATATTCCAAACTAAATTATCAGTTCTAGACAGTAGCTGACTTTAAGTACTAAAGATGATATCGTTCAGTTTCTCAATGAGTTTCAAACAATAAGCAAATTCGTCTCGCAACGAAGTCCTAACTCGCACATTTTCTCATGGTCAATTCTCTCAGTTCCAGTTCTTGCTGGCCGTGTTTCAGTGAAAATATTTCTATTCTATTTTGGAGTAATTTTGAAATTTAAGGTAGGGAATGAAATAACACAGAAAAAGTGTGGGATTTCAGAGTACGAAAATAGAACATAAAGGGTCAAGAAGTGGAAAGAACGAAGCAATGGATAGGTGGAATAAAGCAGATAGTTAAGAGCATAAACCAGACAGATAATTGTTTAGAAGAGATTACTAAATGAAAATTCGAATATATTCTAAAGCGGATCTTTTGAATGTGTTTGTAGAAGGAACATTGTGAAAACTAAGTCACATTTGAAGTCTTAATAAACGTTTATTCGATGATGATTAAAGTGAACAGCAATTCCAACAACTCATTATAGGCATAGAAATAGCTGTTCATTAACAATTCGTATTACTTCTCCATTCCGTGCACAGCCAGTGCTACTACGTATCGCGTGAAATCACATGTCTCGTTGAACTACGCTTTGACTGTTAGTTTCGTGATAAATCCAGCGGCAATTTAATAATTCATCTACAATTTTTTCGAGAGCATGCAACATGGATAACAAAATTATGCTCTGTCAATTTACTATACAATGTCGAAGTTTCAATACTCAAATTCAAAGTTCCAGGTAGTTTGAACAGGGAAACCCATAAATGTAGATGCTGATGATATGAGACTGCACAAGTTACAGGCAAAGGATTTTCGCTTTACGAAATATGAGATATTTCGATAGTTCAGGGCATTTTTCAAGTCGGAATTGCATTAGTATGAACACCTTCCTGGTTAAATTTGAGAGAACGCATTACTTGAGCATGATGACCTCGAAATCTAGCCAAATATGATAGTGAGATGCACATATCTTGGAAGAGGACAAATCCATACTTCTCGAACAGCTCAGTGTACGTGCTCTTTCAGTACGACCTGCAGTAACATCGCAATCTTTTGTAAACTGAGTGTACCTGGAATCAAAAGTGACCAATTTCAAAACCCAATTGCACATTATATCGCACTGTTGCTCTTCCACGGGCTGTGTTTTCTGTTATCGTTTGTGAGTTCTTCGTTGCAACATGTGCAAAGCAGACTGTCATGAGATTTGTTTTGTGGGATGCGCGTAGTGCTGATATAGTTTTGTTTAGTGTTCGTCGGGGAACGGGGTCCCCGTCGGGGACCCCGGCGGGGACCCCGGCGGGGAACGCGGGGAGCGCTCCCCCCGCGCAATTTGCTCCCCGACTTTTTTGCGGGGACCCCCGTCCAATTTACTCCCCGCGGGGACCCCCCCTGCGCAATTTACTCCCCGACTTTTTCGCGGGGACCCCCCTCGTCCAATTTTGCTCTCCGACGGGGAGGACGGGGAGTCCGAACCTTCCCGAATATCGCGAACATTTAACTGAAAATGGTGAAAGACAGCCGCAACACTTTCAATATTGTCTTGTTTTTTGTTTTGAAATGTGAGTATAAGGTGCACTTGAAAGAGAACTACTTAAAAAAAGAAGAAAAATCTTTACAAAATTGAAATTTTGTTTAAAAAATTGAGCTGAAATGCTCCCCGTCCTCTCCGTCGGGGAACACGGGGAGCGGTCATTCCCCGACGGGGTCCCCCCTCGCAATTTGCTCCCCGACTTTTTCGCGGGGATCACCCCCGTCCAATTTACTCCCCGCGGGGACCTCCCCGCGCAATTTGCTCCCCGACTTTTTCGCGGGGACCCCCCCCGTCCAATTTACTCCCCGCGGGGAGTAAACCGTAACAAAACACGGTTACAACAAAGACTATTTTGGATGTTGCGTATTTAGATCTGGGATTTGTTGAGTGGTATGCGTGAGTATTTAGGTTTGTTGATGTGAGGATTACTGTGGTTGGTAGTAATTTGATCGAGTGATTTGTTGCTTGTTGATTCTGTTTCTTCGTAGCGATCAATCGATAATTGAAACAGCGGATCGAGAAGAAACGAAAACAGTGCTCCGAGTTGTTCGGTCGGAAGTTGACCAGCCGTCTTCAAACTTCACCGTTCAAGCACATGCACTTTTGTACATCACACCATTCTTCCAGCATTGTACTGAAAGCTTGCAATGAATCTCCCTCACTGAAACACGTTATAAAGTGGAAAACCGGGCTCCAGCTCTAATGATATTGTTCTGCGCAATCGTACTATGCCGTTCATACCTGAACCGTGCACGGAAGAAGAAAGATGACAAAATTCTGCTGAAGATGCAAAAGAATGTGAATTAATCAAGCACAAAATGTAGGTTGTTGAATCTAGAAGTGAGGCATCAAAAAATGCTAATAATTTTTGACTTACTTATGCATTGGAACAGAACACTTTTTCTGCAGACTTTACGAATACTGATTTATACTATAATATTGTACCGCATATAATCTTTTGAAAGCTTTTGTTTCTGCACATTTTACCGTTTTTTTTGAGAGGCCGAATAAAATCTGCAGAGTACCATACTTTGCAAATTTTATTTGGTTCAATTTTATATTGTACACAGATGCATTACATTACAGTAAAAAATACAAGTATTGTTTGATGCGCTGTCATCACTGGTTCGGATGCTGCTGTTGAAAAATGAATTAATAAAAAAGGAGAAGAGGTGAAGAAAATATAATCACAATAAGGAAGGAAAGAAGATGGAAGGAATTAGAGTGTGTGCAAATTTATTCGATTTGATACTTTGAAACACTCTCAGCTGCATATTTCAATCACCGATCGGCAATTTCATGCGAATAATCGACGAAGAGAGTGTGATATGGCACGAGGTGAACGACTGAAAAGAATTTGTGTTTGATATCGACACAACTAAAACTTAAGTGAATGTCAATCAACAATAATGCGTCTTCGATAGCGACGACCCATATTTGGTCGATGATTTCATATTTTCATTGAACACCCTTCATAAGAGGTTTCCCATCGACACTCCCTATCGATCACTTTTATTGTCACTGCACCAATTTTTACAAAAAACGTTATGAAGATGTTTCGGAATGTGGCAGGGCCCTGCAACAATCAAACTTGACGCGCAACAATTTTGTGTGTATCATAAAGCTGCTGTATTGTACAGTTCAATATTCTAATTTTATCGCAACGAGAAATCGCGTTTTCGTTTCGATTGATTCGTCGCGTTCTTTAATTGCTGCTGTCAGCAAATAATAAACAACGCAACAATCGATCATTTATCTCCATCGATACATCTTATAATTTTATATATGTACGAGAACTAAACTTATTTGCAGAGGATTATAATGAGTATTACATTAGTGCATATCGTTGTATTCAGTCTTCTTTTGCTTCGGCGCTATGCAATCACAAACCTAAGGTATATACAGTGAATTTGGATGAAGAACCCGAGAAACGATGGAGTGAAGTTGTTCGAGACCATAAGCCCTATCTGCCGTATCTCCAAGAGGAAATCGAGTGCGCATCTTTTGAATCACTTCATAAATTCACATCCATCTACAAAAACAACCCCGTAATATGAAAAAGTTTCGGAATAATTCTTGCAAGTGACCTATTGCAAACGATTGTTGAGCTGTCAACAAAATCGTTATTGACAATAAAAATGTCTTTGAATTAAGCTCATTATATAAATCCCATTTTTTGTACTTGCACCATCCTTTGTCAACAACATAACATTAATAAAATGAGTACTAGTATAAATCAACAGTGGACAAGTTTCAAATTCTCGCTTCTTATGTTATAAAAGTTGCATATTAGAATCACTAACCGTTTATACTTTTCCAAAGCAAAGCTATAGAATAAACGGTACTTTCAGTGAGTATTTTCGCTATCCATATTCAACTGTATTGTGTTGGTTGTGTGAAAAACTGGCTTTATTATTTCCGGATGAATATTATCGAGAGATGACGGGTTAGTGTTGCACTTGATATAGTTCATTAGCTGTGTTCTACATTGAATGACTGAATTATCAAAACTTTATATTGCGAAGAGAGTTGGACGAAAATTTTGGAGGCGAGTATATGAAGCCATTATTGCATCTGTGAACCGACGTACTTCAGTGCGTTGAGAAAGAAGTATCACATTTGCAATAGCAATAATAGTTCAGCACAAAACTACTCGAGGCATAAAGTCCTTATTTTAGAATCAGTGACCACCCCCAGTCAATTATTCCGCTGTTCAAGTCAATATCATCCATTTCGACAAAAAATTTCTTTCCTGAATCCATTGCTTGGGCATTAATGTACTAAGAAATACTGTCTTATAATATTATCGATAATATCAAAGTATCACAATTAACTATCGAATTATCACTCAGTTAACAGCTTTCTATTATATGGCTATCAGTTACTACTGTTGAATTCACATTTCAAAGACGTTTTTTTTCGCTGAATATTTAACCACATAAAATGAGATCTTTTACCGAAAAATTCATCACTCTCTTCTGAAACTTAAATACTTTTAATTCAGGAATTGCAAACGAATCAGGATTAGAATTCTGTCACGTTGTTGGTTTGAATATTCTCTATGATGTCACGAATTTCAATGAGTTCATGTAAGTTGTTGAATTGATGAACACGTGTGCGTTCATAATTTTCATAATAATCATCAAAAATACAAACGTTCAATTCGGTCACCATTTGGACAGTGCTGAAATCAGTTTTTTCGATAGCGATAAGTCGATGTCATTAAGGCAGTTATATGTTTATTTCGATTGATTGTGCTGTTATTTGTGTTACGATGGAAACTCTGAATGCCTCTTATCATGAATTTCCATGCAACGCATTGAAAAACGGATGGAAAAAGGGTTTATTTACTTAATTCGTAGCACGAAGAATGATAATGTGATTGATTTTAGCATGATCACGTCCTGAATGAGCCATTCTTACAGCGGTTGGAGCAAATAAACAACAAATTGGTCGACATCACCAATTTGACAGAAAAAGTGATCGATTAACGATAAATAATTATATTCTAGAGATAGCTACTCCTCCGATGGCATGTTCGTCAATAGTTACTGAGGATTCGAAGGGAGCCATTTTACATGGACGTAATTTGGAGCTATATAATGGAAGGTTTAATGAAGAATATTTCGATCCTTGTTGATTTCACACAGAATCATAAGGTAGTTCCTCCGATACGCTTCAGAGATTGCACATTCAGAATTCGAACTTATTAATTCATATATAAACATGAAATATTTCGATTCCGGATAGTAAATACCAGATTTTTAACGGATAATCTTATGGAATATTTTTGCTTTTTGCTGATTCCACTTCACCTTCTTGACGTATTTGAGCTGATTGCGGGAAATTGTGTTTTGGAAGAGAATTGTTATACACCAAAATCAGTCGAATATTCGATTCAAAGTGCGAACAAAATTTGAAGATCGAATGCTTATGAGTGAATCCATCGAAAAAAACGGAAAAAGGCTGAACGCTTTTTGAGAGTTTGTTACTTCGACAGTATTCGCATGTTCAATTATTTGTCTGGGCGTAAATTTCAGTGCAGTTCAGACCTGTGTTTAAGTCTAAAAACAAATCTGAGCCATCAAATGCTCGCGATTTAATATCAGTGAACAATGAGGTCAAAAACCGTTTCATGACTGGAAGTAGTCATTTTGCAAACGTAAAGCAAATAAATTGATGTGATGTTTCAGGTGGTGTATTCATCGGTGACATTCGCGTTCTTTGCTGGCATAACCACTGGTCAACGACCGAATGCGTTCACACTGAGTCTGAACGCTAGAAGTATGTGTGAATTGAAGACCTTATTTATCATTGTATAATTATTGCAATCATCATTATCAGGTGTTTATTGTAAAACCGAATCGCCGTTTATTTTCGCATTGAAAACATCATGAAATGAATATCCTCACATTTCAAGCACATACTTAATGCAACAAACTTGTAATGATACTCTGTTGGAGAACTGAGCGATTTTTGGTAATTGCGTATTCAGAAACTGTTCGGTGATATTCATAAAAGCTTGGAATATTTAACGAATTCTAGTGACTATGCACTTAAACTGTACCAATAAAACCAACAGCATTGCCTCGTTGAAACTAACTGAATTCAGTCACTCATCACCACTGAAAATTTTCAGGAACAGGATGGTATATCCTGAATATTTTGATGCAAATTTATACGCGATTCCAAATGCCAACCGGTTTTGCACTGAGACGTACTCTCGAAACGGTGACAACTTACGACGAAGCACTCAAAGAACTGACAACAATGACTCTGGTCGCACCATGTTATTTAATATTGGCTGGTGTTAAAAGTGGACAAGGTGCTCTTATCACGAGGCATGTTCGCGTAATAAGTTTGCTTTATTTCTTCTCAACATATTTTCTAATGTTCCATGAACAATAATAGAAAATCACAATCTTTCATCATTGAAATAAACATTTTGTTTAGATGATTGATCAGAACAAACAAACACACAGAATTGCTTTGCAGAGATCGATGGTCAGCGCGTGATGTTTTGGAACTGGATGTGAAAAATGGACGATTTTATTTGGTTGAAACAAATTTCGATCATTGGGATAAAGACGGAGACGGAAGAAGGTACTGCTACATTTGAATGACATGCAATAGACTACATTAGATTACTGCTATTATATGATCAGATCACTAAATATTTGAAGGTAGAGAGGTATGATAACAAACATTTATATCAGCAATTCATAGCTCAGTTGAACAATTGCTGTCACTTTACAATACTCGTTTATCAACTTCATTGCCCTAGTATGATAAATGCTGATACAGAAGCATTAATTAGAATTAATGTGGTTTGATGTTGAAAGTTTACTTCTACGTCTGATAGGACAATCGCTGAGGCAAATCTGAAGGCAATTGGATTAAATCATATTGATGAGGACTACATGTTACGAATACTTTCAACACCAAGGGTTACAAATGAGTTAGTGGATTAATTATTCGTTGATTCACTTAAGTTCGTTTTGTTCTGATGCAATTTTTTGAATGCTTTTGAATTGTTTTGTTAAATTCGCAAAGTGATTCTTAAATAACTTATGGATGATGTTTACGACTGCAACTAGTTGGGCAATGGTTAATGCAATTCATAAACAATTTTTACGACTCACAATCAGATTCATGCTGATAAAACCAATCGGGCAATGTCTACTTGAACCATTCAATGATCTTCGAGACAGTTGCAATCGATAACTTCGAAGAGGTCTTGCAAAGTTAAAACCCAAATTTCGAAACTGCGAAAATATCGTTGAAATAAATGCTGAGCTTCTGTTGCTTAAGACTTTCGAATCGTCTTAAAATATTTATAAAATCAACCTGTGAACGATGAAATTCCAGTTGGACAGTAACAACGTCAGTGATGTCGGCTGCCAATCCGCAAATGCTCCACAATGAAACATGGATCAGAGATTTATTTTTTGATTAACAGAGATAGAATCTAGGACTTTTTTTCAATCATTCCAAGTGATCAGTTGCTGTGATCTGTGATTCGAAAGTTGTTAGAAATTGGTTGAGAAGCGTGTCTGTAAAGAGACATTGAATAACCTCAAAGTGATCATTATCTTTTCGATTTTTTGAGAAATTGCATCTGAAGAGTTGTTTGTGTTTAATGAAGTTTGATTGTTTGTTTTCACTTTGATGTTATGTTAAAACAAAAATTTTAAAGTCTCCAATAAATAATTTCTTTCATCAATCACTAATCTCACTAATCTTACAATTAAACGCTCAATATGTAACCGAGCAATTTATATATTAAAAAGGAAGATATGGGATGAAGTATTGTTTGATGAATTTGTTGAGAGAAAAAGACATGTTACCGCGCAAACCTGAGAGTACCGCTAGATTGAAAATGGTGTTATTGAAATTGCTGATCACTCGTATACATTGATCAATGAGGATACAATGTATAGGAATGAGCGGCTCAGATGCGTGAGATGGCATCAAAAAATCATCTATATATATTCTGTCTGGAAAATTTGGAAATCCAATGGTGTGAAAAAACGACCATACCACTGGGCAAACCTGAGGACAGCGACAGTTTGAGGATGGGCTCCCTGGTATTGCTAAGCTAATGTATAAATCGATCAATAGAGATACAGTGTATTGAAATGGGCGCTGCCATGCAAGAGATGCGTTCAGATAATGAGTTACCTTCAGATCATCAGCTTTTTCACTGGATGTAAGCATAATCGCCCGACGAAATACATACTTTCCTGAAACTAGAGAATATTTTGATACGGTGATAGCGAAGAGGTATAAATCTGCAACGAATTATAACTGCTGATTAAATCAACAGATAAAATGTTACAAATTGTCTTTGTTGATTTGTGGCTAAGAAAAGCGATTTTAGTAAGATCTTTCCTATCTGAACACAATCACGTTTCTGATGTGAATGCCAAACCCCATCTCTACATTCGGGAATGGGTCTCACAATCATTTATAGGCTAGTGCCTAAACTAAGAGTTCACAGGATTAAAGGAATGAAGAAAGATGCGAGATTTGTAGTAGATTTCACTGAAAGTGGTGTTGATGAATTAATCAAATTTTAAATCACTTCAATGAAAATATCCATCGATTCAGAGGTTTATAAGAGTTAGGAGTCGTTCTGGCTTGAAATGCTGCGGTTTTTTTTAATTTTGTGATTTGATTCTGTTCTTAAAAAATTTATAAAATCGCTCTTTCCGGATGTTTACGAAGATTCTTCGATGACATTGTTTTATCTGTCATCGATAAGAGCATCAGGCATTTCGGCAACTTGTAATTCTCATTCATCAACATAAATAAAATATGATATAATAACAATAATGAAGACAAACAATAACAACAGTCATAATAATGACAACAGTCAATAAGAATCCCAACAGAAATATACGAATTAATATAAGTGTACCATGTGATAAAGAAACGTGCTTTTGAGTCATACATACTCTATTCCATTAGTAATTGCTGTCGATCTAATTTTACTTGGCACTTTCTTTTGCTAATTTTTGATTCGCTACTTATCGAAATCAACTCTGTTCGCATGTTTTTTACCGACATAATATGCAAAAAGTGTGTTTCTCATCTTGTTAGGTGTTCATATGCAAGAAACATGTCCCTGTGCGTCTAGAAACATATCCATGACGGTTACTTCTACTTTAGTTATTTGTACAATTACTCCCTGTGAAGTGCCTGTGTTCATGAAGAGATGGTTGCATCGTGTGCAAGATAGACGGAACCATGCACATTTCGGCAACTTGTAATTCTTGTTCGGCAGTACTGAACACACGTGCATCCTTAACTCTCTTTAGCATAACCCTAAACACAAGTCTAGGCGTAAGGCTTACCCAAGAACTTGAGTTTGATTCGCAAAAATACGGCCGTCTGCGACACTATATCCGTGCGAGTTTTACAGAGTGCCATTTTTGCCGCAGTTGATTACCAAATCAACTGCAAGATGCTTATCTCACAATCAGTTGACTTTCTCGCTAGAAAGTTATTGAATTATCCAAAATTAGTGACACTGAACTCAAAACAATCAAGTTTCGAAAAGAATGGTGGCCATTCATCGCTGGCTGAATGAAGACGAATAGTTGAATGCAATTGCACTGTTGCTGATCAATGAATAGCCATTGGACAGCAATTGGTCAACTATAAGTATGAGTTGTGAGGCTCGAACTCTGACAAGAAGAGACGGGAAAATGGGGAAGACGAATGGGACAAACGTTTTTGGCACGAACAGCTGTGAGCGAGGCCTTAATACCGCTGAAAAAAATATGAAAATTCATTCAGGAAATGAATTGTCATTTCCTGAATGAATTTTCATTCAGGAAATGAAAATTGAAAAAAAACAGGAAATGAGTTATGAAGAAACAAGAAACAATTCAAAAAAATTTTTCTAACGAGACATTTCATATGAAATGTTTTACTGGTATATGGACATTAGGCAAACCTACGGAAAGCTGTAACGAATAAAAGGTTTAGATTCCGGCTCACTCTTTAGTTCAGCCTTTCGCTTAGGCTCTAGCTCATGCGAGGTCTGACGGCCTCATTAAACATGTGCTCACGTCTATTTTTGCTCGCAACAATGCGTGGATTTATCTAATGTCTTCCAACCATTACACTGCAATGAAATTGGTCTTTTTTCTAGGATGAAGGTGGTGAACTTACAATTCGACAATACGATCAAAGTTCACCAATAAAAAGTATTGTTAAGATGATGAATGTAGTCGCGAAAATAAGTAACATTTAGACAGCTGCAATTTATGTTGGTACTATTCGAATTACTAGTTTAAACATTAACACGTTGAACTGCTCAACGTTTTGAGTGACAATCAATTCCGGTGAATGAAAAACGAAACCGTGAACAGGTGCACTCAACAACATCAGTAGTACCTCTGAGCCTTCTTAAGTACGGTAACTAGCCACGTCTAC
>JAPYMA010001559.1:0-96135 GCA_035041965.1 Anisakis pegreffii | reverse complement strand
TAAGCCTAAGCCTAAGCCTAAGCCTAAGCCTAAGCCTAGCCTAAGCCTAAGCCTAAGCCTAAGCCTAAGCCTAAGCCTAAGCCTCAAGCCTAAGCCTAAGCCTAAGCCTAAGCCTAAGCCTAAGCCCAAGCCCAAGCCTAAGCCCAAGCCCAAGCCTAAGCCTAAGCCTAAGCCTAAGCCCAAGCCTAAGCCTAAGCCCAAGCCCAAGCCCAAGCCCAAGCCCAAGCCTGGCCCAAGCCTAAGCCTAAGCCCAAGCCCAAGCCTGCAAGCCTAGCCTAGCCTAAGCCCAAGCCCAAGCCCAAGCCTCAAGCCTAAGCCTCAAGCCCAAGCCCAAGCCCAAGCCCAGCCTAAGCCCAAGCCCTAAGCCCTAAGCCTGAAGCCCAAGCCTGCCCAAGCCCAAGCCCAAGCCTAAGCCTAAGCCTAAGCCTAAGCCTAAGCCTAAGCCTAAGCCTAAGCCTAAGCCTAAGCCCAAGCCTAAGCCTAAGCCTAAGCCTAAGCCTAAGCCTAAGCCTAAGCCTAAGCCTAAGCCTAAGCCTAAGCCTAAGCCTAAGCCTAAGCCTAAGCCTAAGCCTAAGCCTAAGCCTAAGCCTAAGCCTAAGCCTAAGCCTAAGCCTAAGCCTAAGCCTAAGCCTAAGCCTAAGCTCTAAGCCTAAGCCCAAGCCTAAGCCTAAGCCTAAGCCTAAGCCTAAGCCTAAGCCTAAGCCCTAAGCCCAAGCCTAAGCCTAAGCCGCTAAGCCCTACAGCCCAAGCCTAAGCCTAAGCCTAAGCCTAAGCCTAAGCCTAAGCCTAAGCCTAAGCCTAAGCCTAAGCCCAAGCCTAAGCCTAAGCCTAAGCCTAAGCCTAAGCCTAAGCCTAAGCCTAAGCCTAAGCCTAAGCCTAAGCCTAAGCCTAAGCCTAAGCCTAAGCCTAAGCCTAAGCCTAAGCCTAAGCCCTCTAAGCCCAAGCCTAAGCCTAAGCCTAAGCCTAAGCCTAAGCCTAAGCCTAAGCCTAAGCCTAAGCCTAAGCCTAAGCCTCAAGCCTAAGCCTCAAGCCTCAAGCCTAAGCCTAAGCCTAAGCCTAAGCCTAAGCCTAAGCCTAAGCCCAAGCCTCAAGCCTAAGCCCAAGCCTAAGCCTAAGCCTAAGCCTAAGCCTAAGCCTAAGCCTAAGCCTAAGCCTAAGCCTAAGCCTAAGCCTAAGCCTAAGCCTAAGCCTAAGCCTAAGCCTAAGCCTAAGCCTAAGCCTAAGCCTAAGCCTAAGCCTAAGCCTACGCCTAAGCCTAAGCCTAAGCCTAAGCCTAAGCCTAAGCCTAAGCCCTAAGCCCTAAGCCTAAGCCTAAGCCTAAGCCTAAGCCTAAGCCTAAGCCTAAGCCTAAGCCTAAGCCTAAGCCTAAGCCTAAGCCTAAGCCTAAGCCTAAGCCTAAGCCTAAGCCTAAGCCTAAGCCTAAGCCTAAGCCTAAGCCTAAGCCTAAGCCTAAGCCTAAGCCTAAGCCTAAGCCCAAGCCTAAGCCTAAGCCCAAGCCAAAGCCTAAGCCTAAGCCTAAGCCTAAGCCCAAGCCTAAGCCTAAGCCTAAGCCTAAGCCTAAGCCTAAGCCTAAGCCTAAGCCTAAGCCTAAGCCTAAGCCTAAGCCTAAGCCTAAGCCCTAAGCCTAAGCCTAAGCCTAAGCCTCAAGCCTAAGCCTAAGCCTAAGCCTAAGCCTAAGCCTAAGCCTCAAGCCTAAGCCTAAGCCTAAGCCTAAGCCTAAGCCTAAGCCTAAGCCTAAGCCTAAGCCTAAGCCTAAGCCTAAGCCTAAGCCTAAGCCTAAGCCTAAGCCTAAGCCTAAGCCTAAGCCTAAGCCCAAGCCTAAGCCTAAGCCTAAGCCTAAGCCTAAGCCTAAGCCTAAGCCTAAGCCTAAGCCTAAGCCTAAGCCTAAGCCTAAGCCTAAGCCTAAGCCTAAGCCTCAGCCTAAGCCTAAGCCCAAGCCTAAGCCTAAGCCCAAGCCTAAGCCTAAGCCTCAAGCCTAAGCCTAAGCCTAAGCCTAAGCCTAAGCCTAAGCCTAAGCCTAAGCCTAAGCCTAAGCCTAAGCCTAAGCCTAAGCCTAAGCCTAAGCCTAAGCCTAAGCCTAAGCCTAAGCCTAAGCCTAAGCCTAAGCCTAAGCCTAAGCCTAAGCCTAAGCCTAAGCCTAAGCCTAAGCCTAAGCCTCAAGCCTAAGCCTAAGCCTAAGCCTAAGCCTAAGCCTAAGCCTAAGCCTAAGCCTAAGCCTAAGCCTAAGCCTAAGCCTAAGCCTAAGCCTCAGCCTAAGCCTAAGCCTAAGCCTAAGCCTAAGCCTAAGCCTAAGCCTAAGCCTAAGCCTAAGCCTAAGCCTAAGCCTAAGCCTAAGCCTAAGCCTAAGCCTAAGCCTAAGCCTAAGCCTAAGCCTAAGCCTAAGCCTAAGCCTAAGCCTAAGCCTAAGCCTAAGCCTAAGCCTAAGCCTAAGCCTAAGCCCAAGCCTAAGCCTAAGCCTAAGCCTAAGCCTAAGCCTAAGCCTAAGCCTAAGCCTAAGCCTAAGCCTAAGCCTAAGCCTAAGCCTAAGCCTAAGCCTAAGCCTAAGCCTAAGCCTAAGCCTAAGCCTAAGCCTAAGCCTAAGCCTAAGCCTAAGCCTAAGCCTAAGCCTAAGCCTAAGCCTAAGCCTAAGCCTAAGCCTAAGCCTAAGCCTAAGCCTAAGCCTAAGCCTAAGCCTCAAGCCTAAGCCTAAGCCTAAGCCTAAGCCTAAGCCTAAGCCTAAGCCTAAGCCTAAGCCTAAGCCCAAGCCTAAGCCTAAGCCTAAGCCTAAGCCTAAGCCTAAGCCTAAGCCTAAGCCTAAGCCTAAGCCTAAGCCTAAGCCTAAGCCTAAGCCTAAGCCTAAGCCTAAGCCTAAGCCTAAGCCTAAGCCTAAGCCTAAGCCTAAGCCTAAGCCTAAGCCTAAGCCTAAGCCTAAGCCTAAGCCCAAGCCTAAGCCTAAGCCCAAGCCTAAGCCTAAGCCTAAGCCTAAGCCTAAGCCTAAGCCTAAGCCTAAGCCTAAGCCTAAGCCTAAGCCTAAGCCCAAGCCTAAGCCTAAGCCTAAGCCTAAGCCTAAGCCTAAGCCTAAGCCTAAGCCTAAGCCTAAGCCTAAGCCTAAGCCTAAGCCTAAGCCTAAGCCTAAGCCTAAGCCTAAGCCTAAGCCTAAGCCTAAGCCTAAGCCTAAGCCTAAGCCTAAGCCTAAGCCTAAGCCTAAGCCTAAGCCTAAGCCTAAGCCTAAGCCTAAGCCTAAGCCTAAGCCTAAGCCTAAGCCTAAGCCTAAGCCTAAGCCTAAGCCTAAGCCTAAGCCTAAGCCTAAGCCTAAGCCTAAGCCTAAGCCTAAGCCTAAGCCTAAGCCTAAGCCTAAGCCTAAGCCTAAGCCTAAGCCTAAGCCTAAGCCTAAGCCTAAGCCTAAGCCTAAGCCTAAGCCTAAGCCTAAGCCTAAGCCTAAGCCTAAGCCTAAGCCTAAGCCTAAGCCTAAGCCTAAGCCTAAGCCTAAGCCTAAGCCTAAGCCTAAGCCTAAGCCTAAGCCTAAGCCTAAGCCTAAGCCTAAGCCTAAGCCTAAGCCTAAGCCTAAGCCTAAGCCTAAGCCTAAGCCTAAGCCTAAGCCTAAGCCTAAGCCTAAGCCTAAGCCTAAGCCTAAGCCTAAGCCTAAGCCTAAGCCTAAGCCTAAGCCTAAGCCTCAGCCTAAGCCTAAGCCTAAGCCTAAGCCTAAGCCTAAGCCTAAGCCTAAGCCTAAGCCTAAGCCTAAGCCCAAGCCTAAGCCTAAGCCTAAGCCTAAGCCTAAGCCTAAGCCTAAGCCTAAGCCTAAGCCTAAGCCTAAGCCTAAGCCTAAGCCTAAGCCTAAGCCTAAGCCTAAGCCTAAGCCTAAGCCTAAGCCTAAGCCTAAGCCTAAGCCTAAGCCTAAGCCTAAGCCTAAGCCTAAGCCTAAGCCTAAGCCTAAGCCTAAGCCTAAGCCTAAGCCTAAGCCTAAGCCTAAGCCTAAGCCTAAGCCTAAGCCTAAGCCTAAGCCTAAGCCTAAGCCTAAGCCTAAGCCTAAGCCTAAGCCTAAGCCTAAGCCTAAGCCTAAGCCTAAGCCTAAGCCTAAGCCTAAGCCTAAGCCTAAGCCTAAGCCTAAGCCTAAGCCTAAGCCTAAGCCCAGCTAAGCCTAAGCCTAAGCCTAAGCCTCAAGCCTGAGCCTAGCCCAAGCCTAAGCTCAAGCCTAAGCCTAAGCCAGCTTTGTTCGGTTGAATCTTCATGAATCTAACTTGCCTTGATTATTTTTCTTGGGCTGAACACTATCTCCTCTGAACACAAATGTATTTGACTCAGGATCTGAACACCTTAGCTTAAGCTAAGGCTGAGCGTCGGTCGTAGTGCTGTTGTGCTGCTGCACGTTCGCTGTCGTGCCCCCTCAAACGACACTAATACCGTAAAAC
The DNA here is from genome assembly GCA_035041965.1 of Anisakis pegreffii. Taxonomy (NCBI): domain Eukaryota; kingdom Metazoa; phylum Nematoda; class Chromadorea; order Rhabditida; family Anisakidae; genus Anisakis; species Anisakis pegreffii. The sequence goes on along the minus strand of JAPYMA010001559.1, from coordinate 91,747 downwards.
AATGATAAACATACTCGAATTATATCACATAGTCCGCGTTTAATACCACACACACAAAATGGTGAATGTGCGTTCACATTGCTGAAAAAGCAAAGCGAAACGAAGTTTGTGTGACCGACTACGTGCTGGACAAACGTCGTGCTGACAATTGTCGCTTGGTCATTTGTCGTGCTCCCGTTGGTCGGAACTCCGACTGTCGGAAAAAACAACTCGATCGAATTCCGACCGACCGAAATTTCGCACGGAGCCCATCGCTATTATGTACCGTTCAAAGGAGTAGAATCACGACTTCCTAAAAGTATAGATTTTGCCGGCGGAATATGCTTATTACTTAGATATCCCTAATTTCCAGAAGGTATGTCAATCTAAATACTCAAAGCACAGTGCAACCAAAGCAGGAAAAAACGATAGTGAACAGACAATTAATGAAAAATAGTGAATGAAATGTTGATCGGGAGAAGTTTGCAACTGAACGTTATTGGTCGTAAACTCACCGAAACGTTTCAAGTTTCCATTACGAGAAGGAGATGCTAACAAGGGAACTAAAGCACTATTACGATTAAGGATAAACACTGTTACGAAAACCAGAAGTCTACAATAAGCCATGCAGAACATTATACTCAAAAGAACTTGAACTCTAAGGTTAAAAGGCTACTTGTGCAGTCGGCAACGTTATGTGACCATGTTCAAAATATATTCAAATACGTTGGCGATCGTGCAGTGGTAAACATCGTCAAGTGATTCATCGCGGCATATGTTGTATGCGGCGATGTAGTACGTGTTTTATATTGTGATGTGATATGTACTGTATGTTGTGACCTTTTTCAAATTCTCATTTGTAACATGATGTGAAAAGCGTGAAGGTTTTATGGAGGGTGTGTCGTTTTTTTCGTTTATTTTTATATTTATTATTGTTTTTTGTTTTTGGAAGAGTTCTCAATAATGTGCGTCCTCTCTCTCGTGGTATTTGTGCATATTACCGCATCCTCGCTTTTCTACTGACTTGAGATCCGAACTCGAGAACTATTGGACAATCAACGACACCGTTGAAATTCCGTGCTATCAATATTTATATGCACCTGGAGGTAGAGGTATTACCTCTGGAATTTCGAGTTCCGTTCGGTAGCCACTGAATCACTCAGAAGTGTGCAGACATACACTACATATAGGTATATTAGTTTGCAAAACAGCTTCCTCCTCCCTTCATCGCTCGTATTCGAGTTCTGCAGGCTCGGAAAATAGATTTGAAATCAACCGCATTACTGTAGGAATACTATGAGCTCCATATTCAGCCTACAATAACCCTCACTCTTGCCAGCAGCATAAGTGGACAGAAAGGCCCTTTGCTGTCCACTTATGCAGAAATCTTCATTCGATCATGAGGGATTTTTCTTAACTTCAGAGATAGAAAAACAAATGATATTGATTCAGAAAATGCGTTCTCGTGCTTTGTGTCAATGGAGGACTTCAACTTGAAGGATAATGTTGTGATAAACCGGTGATCTCTTGTTCATTGTTTACGGTTTCTTGTATGTCTCTCTATAGTGCTTTGCATATCATGTGTTCTCTGACCACCATTGGCAATTCGTAACCATTGTTTCGTAATCAGCTAATCTCAATGACTATATAAGTAGCTCAGTGTAGTTATATCACTTCCTCCGTATTAGTCAGTTAGTGTGTTGCTCATATATCGAGTGTTGTTGTTGTTTGTGGGCCATCATCGGCATCTCTCGTCACTCAACCATCATCACTGTATTGAACCGTTATTATCGTCTTCATTTATTTGTGTGGATAAACTAAATTATTAATCGTCGCCTTCGGACCAGCAATACAGTCAACATCACGAACAGTACCGATAAAAATCACAAACACAACTGCAGGTTACAAGATCATGAAAAATTATTAAGAAATGTCTATATTATCATTCGTTATAATTGTGATCAATTAATTTAATGTCGGCCATTCCTTGTCGAATTACGTTAGTAAGGCAATTTCGAGAAACGGTATGTCTACGGATTCGCGGCAGTCAAACCTCGGTCAACAAGAATTATCAAAGCTACACCGAAACAGAACACGTTCGATATCTTATTTATCCTTGATATTTTATTAGCATTTCATTTGTCTTTGTCAACGTTTCACATCCATTTTTGTGAATGATGATATTTTCTTCGAATATCTCCGAGCTATCCCCGTCTCGCTTCCAATCCTTTGCCTTTCTTTGAGATTTCATGTGCTCAAATCTCTTTTTCTTTTTGCATACCTTTCATCGTCATTTTTTTTAACAGCAAAAGGTATACTTCCCTTTTGTATGCCTTTTCTTTGCAGCCTGTAACAAATCCCTACCACATGTAACAATTCTTTGCGAAGGGGATTTGTTAATACAACAGTCCGGCAGATTACAAATTCGATCACAATATTGATCACGATTGTCGATGCGGTTGAGCAGTTTGATGATACGGCGGTTGACTCACTTTTGCGATTCTTTTGGAGACTTTTGCCTCCACGAAACGTTTGGAGACTTTTGTCTCCACGATAGGTTTAGAGACCGTTTGCCTCTACGTAGTCTTTAGAGACGCTTGTCTCAACGTAGTCTTTTAGAGACGTTTGTCTCTTCGTAGAAGAATAGAGACGCTTGTCTCAACACAGAAGAATAGAGACGTTTGTCTCAACGTAGTCTTTTAGAGACGCTTGTCTCTACGTAGAAGAATACGAATAGTAGCAAGAATGAAAAAACGAGGCCGACGAAACAGAGTCGAATCAACCCTTCTTTTATACTGAGATTCAGCGGAAAAATCAGTGCAATTCCCACGGACAGGAATGTGATTGTTTTGTCCATTAAAACATTTCGAACGGTGATAACGGATCAGCAAAGATTTTGAGATTTAGTAGGAAAAAATGTTTCGTCTTCTCGCAATGCGAGACACAGCCTTTTCACATGTCGTCGAAGTGTAGATTGTGAAGGTAGAATCAGATTTATACTTCAAATGTTGATTATGCTATGCAACTTCTCACCTCCCTATGATACTGACAATTACTTTGACGTATATTATAAATGCAATCATTTCGGTGGCCCCCAATCGAACGCCCAGTCGATAGACAAATTTTGAGTATCGGTCGGTTCTGATCGGTGGTAACCGAAGTTCGGTTTGCCTAAAGTACCGATCGAACAGTCCCTTTCGGTAGCGGTCGATGGCCACCGGTTTTTGAAGGTACCCGAAGTTCGCTGGCGACCGTCTGCAATAAGTGTGTGACTGTTAGGATTGAACACTGTTCCGATTGTGGATGATTGAAATATTTTAGTTATGTTGATCTACTTCCAGTGATATTCTTCCATCAGCTCTCTTCCAGGAATACTGAATGACTGAAGCGTAGAGAATTCATTTTTCATCGTTCTCATTGTGCTACGAAGACGCTGTTTACCTGAACAATTTATAATATGAAATGGATTGCCATTCTTCAGGTCAATATATGGCGGGGAAGTGAAGCCTAGGAAATGATTACTGTCAAAAATGTTGTTATATCGGAGTGTAAACTAATTCGAACTGCTTCATGCAACCTTCAATATAACTCTAATTTTCTACCAGTTGCTCACACATGTCGATTTCTATTTCTTAAGAAGTCATCGATTGAAACTGAAAATTGTTTCCTGCTATTTTAAAAACAGGAGCTGGAATCCGAAATGATCATTCAGGTTCCATCGGAGTCATCATTATCCCATTTACTCTGCTACTTCCAGTGCATATTCACTGATTGACAATTAGAAGACATTATCATAATAATTCTATTTCAATGATAATTTCATCACAAAGATCACAAAACTTACAAATTTTCAATCAATCAGTAGTGTTACTAGCAACAGTAATAATAACAATCATCATGATAATGCAATAAACAACGCATCATTAAATTGAAATTCCTTCATATTGAATAACTGCTCCCATTTCATCTATTAGCTAGTTGAATAGAACGTGTTCATTGAAAATGTGAATCGAAAAGTTGTCACCAAAAAATTGACACAACTGCCTGACATTCAATTTACTATCTAATTTCATCATATTTCCACTTCTTTAATCTGCTTTTCATGAACAACGCCCTTATTTTTACATATCATAACCTGAAACCTCGGTTCGGGTAGCCCATACAATGTTGAGCACCTGATGAAAGGAATAATTTGAAAGTGAAACCAGGTGTCGACGATTAACTGCTCGGTAAGTGAGCAGTAATTTCTCTTAAGTTTATTGACGTCAACAGTTTGCGAGTGCAAGATCTCGGATAAAGAGTGATTACTTTAGAAAATAACTTCATAGGAGAAAATGAAATGATGGCAGTGAAAACAACATCAATACTGAAGGCCGTACGATTTGTGTTCGAAGTCAACAAAAATCGTATCATCCGAATTCTATCATAAGTTGAGAAGTAAACGTTACGGGAATTCGAACACTCAGTCACGGTGAACGTATGGTAAGAAATGCGATAAGCGTATTGCGAATAACTCGCGAGCGACAAACGAAAATGCTCACCTCAGAATCTTCCGTAAAGGCTATGGTATGTGAACGGCAAATCTAAATATTCAAACAGTGTAGTAGTTCACTCAGGTAATTTCTTAAGGTTTGGTAATTGCAGCCGAAAATACGAAGATGTTTCGTAGCATATTCGTGTGGACTAACATCTTCTCTACTTAAAAAATACTAATTGTTGTTCAACCCATGATAGAACTGATTGCATGGAATCAACGAACATCGAAGAGAAGGAGGCATCGAATGGTAGCGGTTATAGCGAGAAAGTAATGAGAAATGAGAATAGTGACATTTAAGAATGACGCACATTTGTTTATATAACAACAACAGAAATCGAATCGTTTTGGGATGCTGAACAGAAAGACGACGAACAAAGTCGCGAAGTGGTATGTGGTTTGATGGTGAATGGCTTGACAAGTCGAACGATGATGAAGATGACCGAACGTTAATTGAGCAACGATCAAAAGCATTTCTCCACTCAGAAGAACAAAATCGGCTCAGATGTACACATTTTCTCCTTTTCGCCCATCACGCCCGCTTCATCAAAATATTGTGCATACTGAAATTAGCATTTTATCACATTTGCAGTTTGCTATTAATTACTAGAGAGCAAACAAATTTTTGTGGTTTATGAGCTATCAGTCAGTTAGTATAGAGTTATCAGTTAGTTGACGAATTTGATCAGTTACTATAGAGCGAACTGTTCCGGAACCAGATGAATTTATGGGTTTTGTAGGAATTGGGATGTTCCTGTTTACGGTTCTGCTTTTTTTGAGTCGCTGGAGAACACGACCGAAATAGAATTCGATTGTTGTTTATCCACAGCATATTTGTAATGTGATATCAATGGCAAAACCGTTTCGCAAAAATAACCACTGATAACACTATGCACTTGATCATCAGTCAAAAAAACGCAACGACATTACAATAAAAGAACCGTAATGATCGACAAACCAAATAATTCAGTCGATTTTGCTGAAACCTTCGTTTCATTTTAATGTCAGCAATGCCCCTACATATAAACACATCAACAAACATAACCATTGATACAGCTTTTTTATCACTCGATATCCCATTAAGGACAAATGATTAAGATTTAAGCCAGACATAGGCTAACGTCTGGAGCTGAACCTGTACATCTGACTCTCAGATTCGGGTCAATGCTGTTCATCGAATCGAGTATCATATACCCCCAAAGAGGCGTGAACAACAGGCTTATGGAACACTAACAAGTCAACTGATACTTATGAGGTGCATTTCACGAGAGTGCTCTCAATACCTTTGCAACACGTCGAGGTGTGCAATAACTGTCTAAAAGGTGAAAAAATCGAAAGTTTTGATAAAACGAACCGCATCTTCAATCCATCGGAAGATGTGCACATTATATGGTACGTACGGCTGTCGAATCAAGTGCTCTTGTACCTCCAGGAATCGCTTCAGATCCTCGAGTGTTATTCGCTCTTTGCTTGGCCTGTAACACAGTGGATTCAATATTCAACAGAATTCACTTCAAAATATTCTCTTAAACAATCCGAAAACGGATAGTTTCTCAGTCTTTTCCTCAATAAATTTTTAGCAACAACCAATGCCCATTACTGGGATGATCTCCGGCGAGTTCAACGATCGTAAATTAGCGCGGCTTGAAGCTATGATCTGATAATTGGGATCGGAAAAGGTGCCCGAAATTTGTGGAAGATGCCATTAATCGCAGCGTAAACCTCAGTTGTTTCATCAAAATCATAAGAATCGACAACGAGTTTGACATACCAGAAGTTTTCTTTCAATACCTCAATTCTTCATTAACTTCAGTTAGTCCAGATTTTAATCGGTCAGGTTGTTTTAAAATAAGTAGTGGAATTAAGAGTAGAATCAAAACTCTGACCTAGTCTTTTTGAGGGCAGCAATGATCCGCATTGCTTCACGAATATCGTCACTCATATTCGCAAAACCCCGTCGTGCACCACGTATTTTTCTGCCGAAGTAGTGCAACTTAGTGAACGTTCTCTTGAGTGTAGAACTGCACAGATCAAGTGATGCCGTTATGACTGCCAAGCCAATTATGACATATGCTACGATTAACTGAAATTTCAGTGTTGCTTATTCAATGATAATGTGTGCATTTGAAACACCTTCTGAGTTCAACCTACGTTTTTTGTGAAAACAGCACAGATCTTCTCGACAATTATAACACATGATCCGTTGTGAAACAACCAAAAGGTGTGATATTGCTAAAAGGGTGAGTAAATGAGAGGCTTACAGCGAGGTAAAACTGATTCCGAACGTATATGTTGCCAAGCCCAATAGTCGTGATCGTGTTGAACGAGAAAAATAAACCATGCATAAATGACCTGAAATGTAATGAACGCAATCAATATGTAATACGACTCACAGTTGGGTCGTATCAGTGAAATCGTAGTCAAATTATTAGTCGAAAATTTATTCGAATGAAACAAATTATCCAGGCTTGGATTATTCATTAAAATTTGAAACCAAAACACGCAGTATTCAAACAGCATCAAAAGTTTTCGTGTGGGAATTCTGCATCATTTGTTAAAGTGACTCGGACGACCATTCCATAAGAGTACACGCATCTGTGTGGAGAAATTCAAATCGTTCTATTTCACAAAATTTATTTTTCCTGCTAAAATTATCCACCCTGGGTGATTTATCACACCCTCCCTTGGTTGAATAATTTTGCTCACGCTGAGAAACACTGATATTGACCTAACTCATCCTCCTACCCACACGGTTGGAGGAATTTTCAGTCCTTACAATTGCGACTGAATCTAGGTCTTATCATGTTTGAACATTTTTGCTTGTATGACCTGAAGTTCCTTATCGCAAACTCATTCTACTGCACTCATCACAGATTTGCATTTTGGATTCAAAACAAACTGTACAAAATTCAGTTGAAAAAGAATTGCACGAAAGGTTGTCAGATCCAAATATTATTTCAACTAAATAACACTTTTTGAGGAATGCGAGAGATCATGAACTTTTGGAAATATTGAAAATAATGATAACTCGAACAAATATATCTGCTTTACTTACCATATGGGACCCTTTTCAAATGCGTTGAAAAGTAAACTGCCAATCGCGCAGTACCCAATGATCAACGCAAAATAAGAGGCGATCGGTAACTGTAAACGATCTTCTTCGTCCTCCTCTTCATCGAGGATATCGACACGCCGTGAACCGCGCCTCTTCCTGATTGAAACCGCATTAAGTATTCGTTGCACTTCAGCATTAAGCCCATGAATTTATAGTGAAATGTGTTTTTCCCTCGCTTCCCAAATCAAAAAACATATGTTCCGTGCGTTTCTAACCAAAAGACCTAGAAGTCCTCTAAGTAGTTCCCACTTTCGTCTCTAGCAAGAATTGCGTTTGAAACATCCGTTCCTTACGTTCCTGACGAACCGAAATGGCCAACGCCAAAACATGCTGCACCAGTGTCAGAATGTTCTAGGTTCTAATAATGATAGGAGTTTCGAAAAACATCCCATGCAGAACATGATCTCAGTGGTCAATGCGTGCCTAATTTGAGATTGAACTGTGTTGTAGAGTCAAATCCGATTCTAGGGACATAAAAATTACAGGTGGGAGACAAAGCGGTGTTGTAAAAGCATCAGTCGAATTAAATAATGCGAGAGTGAATTAGTTGAGAGAAGATTGTTGACTGGATGACACTATCAAGAGATTTGGTAGGTTCTCACAAATCATCTAGGATTGATACGTGTAAGATGATGTGTGCACGATGGTGCGACCATTGTTGGAATGGTAAAAACGAGCACACTGTGAAATGTGATCATTTAGAGCGAAGAATTTTGAAAATGATGTGAATGTACTCGCAGTCATAATCATACCTTGAGTCGATCGAATCGTCGTCCTCATCACTGATGTATTCACGTATCGCATCGATCACTGAACTCATCCACGCCAGCAACTGCAGAAATTTACCGTACGAACGAATCACAATTTCGGATAAGAATTTACCGATATCTGCAGCCGTTATGAACATCAACGGAATACCAACCAGTCCAAAGAATACAGTGAATATACGACCGGGATCGGTGGTTGGTGTCACATGATCATAACCTGAGATTTTTTCATAATTCAACAATGATACATCTAACACAGACAAAGGTGAACGAGAAGAGGTTGCGAGCGAAGAAAAGTTATTATGAGAGCGTGTGATTCCCTTCGATTCGATTCTTGTGCGCAATTGGTTTAAAGAGGTTTTGCGCATAATGCTTTTGACTGTTGTCGACAGCTTAGAGTGATACTCAAAGCTCACAAGTTATTTTTACATAATACTCGTGATCGATGTGAACCAACAAAAATTCATCGCAATTGCCGTGAATCTTCTGCAAATTTTAGGAGTTTTTTGAGAAAGCTTCGTTGAGCAACGTTCTGGTGCATTACTCACTGAACTGTTGAATACTAAAATGATCGCAGTCACAAGCTTACCAGTGGAGGTAATGACGGTGAGTGCATAAAGGACAGCTGCCGCAAACGACCATCTGGTCATTATTTGCTCTTCAGCGTCTGTCCACATTTGACTATTCAGTGTAAACCGGTCGTCATACTCATGAGCTCTCGATAACACCGTTAATAAGGGCCGCATCCGTCGTTCAATCTGAAACTTAGAGTGCGATTGTGTTTTTCTATCAACTTTCATCCATACATGTGCTAGTAGTGTTCACTCCGTACTTTACAGTTCTACTGCACCTTGATATCAGAACTTCACCATCAAACCTGTTCTCTCATAGACCAATATCGTCTGCTATCCACATTAGTATGATTAACAATGTGTGTTACAGTCATCTGCTTAGACACGCTCTTAAATAGAAAGAAATCTCAGCAACATCCTTCATTCATCAGAAATATGAAGACGACATAGAAGAAATCGAGTCAACTTATGGGAATCAATGTTTTTTGCTTATATTTTGCAGAACTCCTCTCCATTCATCAGTTAACTCTTTACGGTCGGTCAAATACTCTCATTTTGGAGCATAATTTGGAGAATCCGAGAAAACATGAAGTTTCCGGGAAACTTAAGTTGGTCCTATTCATCAGTCCAAAAAATGTAAAATCCTGATTTCTTATTCAACCGGTTTCATCTCATGCCTTTGAAAGAGTAAATGCGAAATATGAATTACCAAAGCAATCAACACTGGACGAACGAGCTTCATTAACATTCAAATTTTAGCACCTCTTACATAAGAAAATTTACTATTGCCATCATGAATGTTATTAAAATAATCATAAGTCTTCTTTGGGCTTCAACAATATCATTATTCTCGTTAACAGAGAAATTTGCTGTTTTCCTCATGTTTTGTTCAATTTATTTTCGTTCGGAAGATCAGTGATCTAATGCTGAATGAAAACATTCAAATTTTAAGAAATACGTCGGTTCACTGTCTTTCGTCACTCCGGGCTGATGCGAGTGAGACAAAGCGAGCTAACGAAAGATCTCGCAAGGAACTTAACAAAGTTTTTACGTACTTCCCGACAGTCAATGTAGTAGAATGATTCAAAATTGGAACTGTCCAAGGAAGAGTTATATCTCGGTGGTCCTTGGAGGAATGGTCGAGACAAGCCTAGATAAGGTGAATGCTTTTCTGAGTCATGAAATACCACTGGCTGACTGAGGGCAGTGAGATGATGAGGCCAATAAATGGAGGAATTAGTAGTTATTGATTGCAGCAGCAATCGATTCAGTGAATGAGTAAGCAATCAAATAAACGAATAAGAGAGAGTGACCATATTTTGCGTGTTTGAGACGTTCACTTCGTGCACACAAATACTGTACGTTTCGTTCATTATCATACCATATATCTTCAAAACGTTCTGTAATTTTGCTCGCCTGTTCTGAAAATGAAAAATATTTATACGTTGTCGACTCACAGCAGTTGGTGAATGAATGCTTTAACAAATTTATGTGTGATGAACTGAGAGAGGTACGCGTTGAGTATGTAGAGAAGTATTCTATGGACTGGACCTATTACATAATGCTGCATCAGAACGAATATAAGTGCTTACGGCCTATTGCTAGCAATAATTTTTAGTTGCGGTCTCAGAAAATTGGATGAAGTGAAGGTGAACATCTGCCATAAATTGGCTAGATCAAAATATACTATGAATTGCCTTTGTAGGACAAATTGTCGTTATCATACCGGCATAAAATTATTTCTTTTGATGTGGTAAGCTGCCGATGGACAAATTTGAAGTGGAAAGACAGATGGATAAATGGTGCTTTAAGATTCGTTAGATCTTGTGAACCTCAAGCCCACACATTAGATGTCTCCGCTCTTCTGCGGTATGGTGAATTGTCATGCCGCCTCCCTCCAACAATGTTCATTTCTCTTCCCTATCATGACAAATCTGTTACCTACAGACAAGATATCAGAAGGATCTCAAAAATTTGATTCGGCGATTAGCGATTTTATTGTCAACAATTCGTTGGCGTGGACTTTATTGTCAACAATTCGTTGGCGTGGATTCCTTGTGACCAAAATTTGGAGAACACCAAACATATACGGAAAAATCTGAAGTAAAAATGACTCAAAATTAATTTGCTGATATGTTCAATTTGCGACATCACTAGCATGTTCGTCATTCCCAAGAGGGGAGGGACTTCTCTGCCACGAACCACTGTGATGTTGAGACGCATGATAAACAATGTGTGTTATTAGACTGATTCTATCTATTGAATGCAGCAACAAGAGTATCGGCGACGAGCACACCACGAAATCAGTGCAATAAAATGGCGATCATTTTCTCTGTTTTTGCTAGCGTTCAATGAATGCTGTACACAAAACCGCAACGTGATGGGCGTTGTTGTTACAAGTAAGTGATATGTAAAATCGAACGAGATTTGTGCTAGTGGCATAAGAACAACGAGTGAACAACAGATCGATCAATAGATATTCAGCGAGCTAATGATCAATTATAGATCAAAATCATGATCGAGAACAAGATGAAGATGAATGGAGATACGAGTTGAACTGAAATGAACTGACCTGTAAATCGTTATCAGCCTCAAGCCATATGAAGACTAGTGCTCCAAAAGCGATGTATGATAATAAGAGGATATTTAGACCGATATGCGGTAAAAGGATCTTGAGCAGCTGCAACATCCCAATGAGAAACCAGATAGCATCGTTATACACTGATACGCTCACTTATCATCTCATACCATTATCATTATCATTATCAACTCATTACATCTTTTATCACATCGAGCAACCGCACTCATTCAAACTATGATATCACCCCACCTAGTTCTCAACATCTGTTGAGCTGATTAACCGTAGCCATAACCACAATGTTTGTTGTTTATTTGAATCTCTTTTGAAAGCATATTAGAAGCAGATCTGATCATGTTTACTTGCGTTTTTCAATGCTTCTTTCGAATTGAAATTGATGGAATAGGGTAGGAAGGATTAGATATGATGTACCTTCACAGTCCTCTTCCATAATGGTTCGGGCGGTGGCTTCACTTCTGCACTTCCCGCAAAACTGTCCCTCTTCTTCAAAGGATACTCGTCCCATTTCACTTTACCAATCGTCTCTGAAATTTGCAATTAATGCATCATCAATGAAAGTCTACGATTGTTTTTTGCTACACTTTTTAAGTAACTTCATATACTGAGTCCGTTTCCCATAGGGTCGCAAATTTTTGTTATTCGCATTCGTTCATGTTACAGCATTTTAATTAATCATATTGTACAAATCATCCATTCCGCATAAGATAGTCGCTATATTGCTCCCTTCTCTTGTTGCTGTTGCAATATTTAGTGAACATTTCAATGAACAAATAAATCATTGTTCAATCTTCAATAAAATGTTCAATCTTTTACACTGAAATCGTCATTCTGCATGAGACTTCGCCCTGGCAAAGAAATGCTGTCTCGTACGGTCATCAATACGCTCGATGATCACTCACACGTTTCTCTTTCATACAATGCTCACAATTACGGTGAAACAGAGCAGTCCCTAGCCTACTAGTGAACTTTATGTCACAAGTGTACTTCATCTTATTAGTGCATAGATGATATCAAAGTTGAGTCGGTGACTACGAAGAGGTTGATTGATGAATACCGAATAAAACTGAATGAGGCCAATTAGTTGCGGGATCGTTAAGCATTGAAGCTCTGTGATCACCAGTCGGAATCGATTGGTGATGTTCAAAATCTGCCTTATTACTCGCCACCAGTATACTGTTCAGTCAATGACTTACGAAAAAATAAATCGATCCGTTCACAATTCTAAATGCCACGATGAAATATAGTACTGGATAATTTGCATGAAGAATGAATGCGTGATCACTGGCAACTTACGTGATTCATCCGGTATGTTCGTTGACGATAAATGTGTAGCACTCAAGTGCTCATGGGGCACTCTAGCACTGAGAGCGCTAGCATCATGATGAGTATGACTTACGCTAGCCGCATCCTCATTTTCATCAGCATATAAGCGCAAACAATTAAATCCAAGTCTTGCAAACATTCTATGATTTGAAGTTCCACTTTGATGAATGCATTAATTATTGTGTGCTGACACTATCACAATTACCTCTCATCTCATAACCATTCCATTGCTGTTCCAAACTACAGCGAAATTGCTTTAGGTATCCAAAATACTTTTACATGAAATGACTGATCGTGAGATTGATTCAAAATATGCATTGGAAGTATGGAGTGTTTAACATAAGGGACTGGTGACGATAATTTATGCATCGACATACGGAGATCATTTCATTTCTCGAAATAGGTTGATCATTTCTCTTCGGTTGATATGAAGATGTCAGCAGTTGAAAAGTACGGAAAAGAATCTCGACTTGCAGTAAAATGCAAAAGAATCTCCACTCATTCAGTAGAGACTTAATTTATGATGAAACATTAATGATGATCTGAAGCTGCCAAACTGATTCTTCGATATGAGTTGCGCAGATGTAAGGATAGAGCCTAGTTAGAGGATGGAATCATGTAATATGAAATGATGATGTAGTGCTCTGTTAGGTGGTATCTTTCTGTGGGTTGTACCTACTCAAAGCGAAGGATCACTACAACACCATACAGCCTATAGCCAACGAAATTGGTAAATTATATTTGCTTTCACTTTTGATAGATAGCTGAATTGAGGTTTGTTCTTATTCTGGTAATCTCTCTTCGATTCTTCACGCGTGTTCGTCAACGAACTCATCAGATTGTTCGTTTATCCGCGATCACAACTGAGACATCAATTTATTTTTGGGTGCGTTGAAAACGCTCGTTGGTTTTTTACAAATTTCATGATATCACTCTGCTCATTCATCAAATAACAACAACAATAACAACAATAGACGAAATGTTCATTAGTCCAAATGGCATTAGGCGATATGTCGTTAGGCAAAATGACCGGACAAGACAATATGATAACCTAACTCGGAAGGAAGTTGACTAAATGTGGTCATTAGCCATATTAAACACATTAGTATTCGTTTTTATTTAACATATATTCTGTAAATCTATCCAACACATCATTCTTTGCAGAGCCAGCAGATTGATTGCTACATTTCAATGTTCTTTTTTTTCACACTCATCGATATCTCAATGCATTATGAATGGATGAAATATCGATACGAAATTTTTGCGGTTTGACATCTTGAAGTATATAAATTTGGAGCGCACATACGCATCAGTAAGCGACATCAATATCTGACCGGCCTTAAGGGAGTTGAGTATTAAGATTCTGGCGAACATCAACCTAACGTAGCAGTTGATAAAAACAGAAACGACCCAGTTGGCTTCAAAATTGGATTCATGCTCAAGTCACTATTTTTGGCTCACAACGCATTTTCGATTGCATCCTGTAACAGTTGCCACGATCAATCATTGAGCAACAAACAATATGTGCCAGCAGGCACTTTCAAACGACGAAATAATAATAAATATCACCGTTGTTATGCATTGATAATTCGAATCGTTTTGACCGATGAAGGTTTTAGAAAGCAAGCATTGCCTAATTGTATTTTTGAGCGGCTTATTCGAGTCTGAATCAAGAAATGCTGTCCCCAGGGCTTATTCATCGGTTATTACGTGATATCCACACGATCGAACTATTGAGGTTTATTTTGAATCAATTTCCTCCTCACATGAAATTTAGAGGAATTTGGCCATGTCAACTTGATACGATCGGGACACAAAGTTTTCGACTTACAAAAACAAGGGAAGAACATAGTGAAAATTGTGATGTTTTCATTGATTCAATAAACGAGTGTCGTAGATCATTTGATGACAGAATGTACTTTAGATTACGAATTTTTATTGCCTTTTTATTCTCACTATCCTGAGCCTAACAGGAACGACGTACGTACACAAAGCATCTGATGAGTGCAAATGCGTTTAATTGCTATCATTTTATTGCACGATCCTAAAAAGCGAAAATTCGGCTGCACTGTTTTACGTTCTATTTATGCAATTGTTTCCGACAGCTGCACACGTCACAATCATGAGTTGTTTCTTTTTTCGCATCTTTCGACAAGTATTGATGCTTCCTGAATTTTGTCTTTTGGTAGCACTTCAAGTATTCATAACGTGGCATCAAGATTTTAAGATGATATGACACAGATTGCTGAATGCTCACAAAGCATTCAAGTTCCGAGTTTCTGTTGAAAATGCGTTTTGCCTTCATCGAAAACATACATGTCTGCAATCGGTGAGCACATTAATGATAATTTCAGTTCGTTCGTCTCGAAACTGATCAATGAAAAAATCTGATGCTCGTAATTATGGAGAGGCGGTATGGGAATATGCAAATTATGAAACTTATTTCCGCTCTTCTCCACTCGGTTCAAGGGTCCAACTAGAAAATACGACTAAATTCCGCATTTTGAAGAACTTTAACCCACTATCTTTCTCCCTGAGTGAGCAACCAGTCGCATACGTTTTCAGGGTTCATCAAAAAGCATTGATGAACTAATACTTACGTCTTACAGTTAGACAAACTTGCGAGAAGAATTACTGCGCTGTTTGAGTATTTCCCTATCTGCAAAAACATTTTATTCTCGGACACTGATCCTTTTTCACACTGATCCTTTTGCAGCACCGATTATGAAATGCTTGTCCACAGATAATAGCTCAACAGTTTGAATCTTTTGCAGTATTTTCGTCGCACTGACTATACTCGGCTGCACATAGTAGGCCTAGGTCGTAAACACGATCAGTCTCGCTGAAATCGCGGAGAGCCCCAACGTGCATGTTCTTGATTGTTGATTGTAGGGATTGAGCAGTTAGTTACTAGAGTAGGTGTGTGTGTGTGTGTGAACGATATCTGTACATGCCTGAAAAACTTCGATCGATATATAAAAACCTTCGCACTACGAATTTCAATTAAAACTGCAAATATGCAAAAGCCCGTATTCATAAATAGATCACATTCTGATTTCGTGTCACTAAAACGATAGTCATCCTCATGAGACGACAGCATCCAACTTGAAGGCATCAATTCCATTTTATGCGCATTATTCATTCATTCTATATAGCTCACACGAATCATCGTTCTTATTGCTTCGCATATTGAAAACAGATGATTATTTTCTCAAATGATCGAGTAGATAATATTTTCACACCAGTTGTCACTCATATTTTTGAAAACGATCAGAATTTTGTGGTGATCTATCGCTATCGAACATATTCCTACCCGGATTAGACATTTTTAACTTACTCCAATCAACTCATTCATGAAATTCAACAACAAGGATGATCAGATTGAAAAATTCCAACAAGTCTGATGTTAATAGTCAGCAACTCCATCGGAACTGTTACAAACTGTCAGCAACTGTTACGAACTGTCAGCAACTCCACTGTATTGAGGAAGCGTGCACCTTATAAGAGTCTAGCCAAAAATTGGTATCTGCAGGGACTGTTTTGGTTTTTCTGCATAATAATCAGAGGGACCGTTGAAAATTTGGGAAGGTTAAGCTCTTCGTGACTGGGTTTTCGACAGGGCAAGCACTCATAGCTGCCTCGTAACGTCATCAGTTGCAAAAGAACTGTCCGGATGCAAGACAGCAAAAAAATCCTTATGCAGAAATTGACACTGCAAGATTTTATCGAACTGAATATCAAATGAACTCGCCGTTTAATAAACTCATTTGTTAAACTCCAGTAGGCTAATAAGCTCATCGTCTTTGTAAGTCCAGTCCTCGTGTCATTCTTGCCCTAATCGCGCTTTTCGTCAGACTCAATTCAATTTTTTTTGCCATGAATTTTGCAGAAAGCGAAAAGCCGAATTAAATAATTTTTGATTTTTCTGGGGCGGTATAATTTCTTTTCGGTTCTTCTCCTCATGCACAACAATTGTAATTCGGAGTCTGGCAATGTGTTTAATTCGTTTCGAATGGTTTTTGCGAAGGTCATCAAGGATAGCTTAAGAAAAGTTGATTGCTCCGATAAGGAACAAATGAGAGAAACCGATTCAATTCCTCATTCCTTAAAGAGACTTTTCACTATTCAATCAACGAGTATAATCACTACCATGGAGGGATCAGTTTCATACATTTCAATGGCTGACGAAACGACCGAATATACCCGAAAAGAACAGCGGATCTTATTACCAAATGAGCGATTTAATTATCAAAAACGTCGAACTCTTCAAAACAATATTCCGAACTTATCCACCATTCAAGCACATTTCTGCATCAGTTATTCATTTCTTTTTCCGATAGAATGTAATCGACACATGTCCCACCGAGTGCGGAGTCTATGCGATACTTTCCGTTTTGCGTTAGTCGGAGAGAAGTTCGGGAATTGCGAGAATTATGAGGACAGTACGATATTATGAGGACTTAGTGCTTATTACGAGTAATTTGCTCATTTAGATCACATTTGAATGATTGCAAGAACTAATGGCACATCTCTTGATTAGAACGATGTGAGGTGCGAGTCGAGTCACTGGTCTATGTTCCGAGAGAGTAAATCAAGATATGTTATCGATAAGATATGCCATTCTTTGCCGTTAGATAAAATGTGCTAGCTCTAGCTCAACTGAAAAGTGGTTATCTCTGTCTCAGCTAGACTCTTGATCAGTCGGTTCTCTGAGTGTTGATTGATCAGCAATGCTCTTAACGAGCTGTTTTGCTTTATGACTACTATTTTTCCCTAGAAATGCTGAACATTACGCGAATTCAGCTACTCGATGAAATTATCACTTCTTCGCCGAAAATTGCTCTTCATATGGCGATTGAAAAAGGGAAAACAAAGCAATGGACCGCTAAGAACTATATGCAATTGCATTGCTCCAAATGCTTTGCTGATAGCGATCATCGAAGGATCAACAAATTGCGATTGCTTTATGAACGATGAGCACATCGAGAACTTGTTCATTTTTTTAAAATTTAGCGGTAAGAACTTGAACGCTTCATTTTGAAAAATTACTTGCACGACTGATAGGTGAACAAGGATCAAGCGAAATAAAGTTGAAGCTGAAACGAAGCAAATGACCGACCGATATGCGCGAATGTTGCCCAGTTAGTAAATGCAAGTAAAGTGTCTTGTTGAACCAACTGTAGCGTATGTCCAGCGCCAGCGGTACCCATTCGGGATGATGAAAGGAGGAGTACGTTTAGGTGATGCAATAGAAGATGAGGAATGCAGCGAAGGGCAGTGTGGTGAAGAAACCGTCAGATTATGTTTGCAGCGCAATTCAATCGAGGTTAAAGGAGAATTGAAGTGAGAATGAAATTCTGAGATGTTCGTATCAGTTGCTTTGGCAAAAGTTGAATAAACGTTGAAATTTGAATTCGTTTTTCAATAGGACTATCGCTAATTCATGCGGCATTCAACACTACATGTAACAACTATGGTGTATAACTATCATACTAATAACATCGATACATCATATTATCTTGTGGTTTGGGTATCATTCCACTGGTGATGAAATTTTTTTTGAATCACATATTTAAATGCTGCCTTCCCTCCTTACACCATCGTGCTTTCACTTCAAAGCATTTATTCTCACTGGTTTCATTATACGAGACGCAGCAGTACGTTTGTAGCAAATCCGAACTTGTGCTGTCTTCCCTTCTCATCGATGCTCATGTATTGCTTTAGGCTGGCCGCCTAGGCGACTAATCCAGGGAATCGAAGAGATCATCAGATTTGCTAAAGAATGAAGAAACGAATGGAGTTTGACAAGAAATCATTTGAATAGATATGTAGATATTCGTCCATTCGTTATTTGTATCAATTTCAGTGGAACAGTAAAAAGGTGGTCTTTTTTCCATCCACGGTTGGTGGTCACTGCCTGAATGTGCACTCAATCACGGCTGCTGCCAATCAAAAATGTTCGTGTGAAGTTTGCATTGCTAATTCTTTGGAGTGTTAAGGAGTGTAAGTGCTCTAGCAACCGAAAAAAAGTGCTTTCTTTCTCTTTATTGATCCACTGAAGTAATCGGAAATTCTTATTTCGAGTGTGAATGTTGAAAAATTTTGACGCCTTTCTTCTGCGAGCAAAAAATGTTTTGCGCAAATGAGATTTCTTCTCATATTAGCGGATTATTTGCGATCAATAATATTTGAGCTGACTTCGTATTTTGCCGTCGCTACGTTCTTCAAATTTTCTGGCTCTATGCAGAAATTTTTTCCGAACATCCAATTGGGCACCAAAACTTTTTTGTTGGGAATGCGACCAGAACAGTGGAAAGCGATAAGGACATTGTAGCGAAAACATTCACTTCGAATGTTCGGGGATCACTCACCTGAAACTCCTCCCTTGCACAGGACAGCCAATTCTTGCCAGCAACACTGAAGATTTTGCTCCCTCCGTCACCGATAACACTGGCTGACTACTAAGTTGGATTTCTTATACTGCCACCTGTACTATCAGAAGACTTCTTTCATATTTGAGCCGTTGTGCTAAACAAAGTTCGAAAGCCATAAAGTGAGGTCGCTGGGTGTGTCAGTTTAAAATCCTGACCTTTCGGTTTTGATCCTTAACCCGGGGTCTATGCTCTTGAAAAATAATGCAATTGCAGAATTTCATAAAACACAGCATTTTTCTTAATTTTGGTGCTAATTCATCTCGAATTGCGCACCAATCGTTCCCAGTTTATTCAATTCCAGTAATCATGGCTGTTCACCGTCCTAGAGGCATAGAAGGACAAAAAATAAATCTGTTACCCAGCGGCCTCATTTCATATTATCGCCACCTCAGATTTACATTTTTAGAAAGCAGTGAACAAAGATTTAGAAATTCACAATGCTGGCTTTGTTTTTCACCCCATCACCGTTGTCTTTAGTTTATGATCCACTCTCTAAATTGGCGATTGAAAAATAATCCCGGGACTGAACAATAGTCGGCAGTTTATTAGCAATACTTTAAACCGGTCAAACTTCCAACTGCATTTCGCTGGTATGCTGAAACTGTACAGGGCGATAGGTTTGTCGCAGGCTCGTTGAGCCGTATCAGCACAGAGATACTTTGCTTAAAATCAATGCAGTGCTCAAATATCAAACGATTCACTCACAGACGTAGTCAAATTTTGCTTCACTTCCACACGACAATTGAAAAATGATTTTTTTCATTTTTTCATTCTGTCGTAAAAAAACTTCGAAATTCAGTCGTCGAAATTTCATTCGGTTTTGTGCTTCTTATTTGGTTTATCTTATTTGGCAGTGAACAAGCAGTTATATGGAAAGATTTACTATAAATCGTCGTCGCATTGATTTAGATTCCAGGGAAAATCTTCAAGCGCTTTGTGCAGAGCATTGGATTGCATTCGGTGCAGTCAGTTTCTCTGATAAATGCGTGTTCTTTAGCCACTCTTCAGCTGGTGTTTCAAGACGTAAAAGGAAATTTCAGTCGCAATTGGTCGCTTAAAATAACCTTTGCAACGACAGAATTCACACTGCTTGCACGTACTCAATGATACTATAGTTGTCGCGCACTTCTTTTATGCACTAAAGAATTCATCTTTTGCACGTTTTCGCTATCGATACAAGCACAGAAAGAAAAGCGATACGTTGAATTTATAATTTGAAGTATGCACGCACAATAATCTCCCATTCGATCAATTCGTCAATAAAATTTGTTACTAATCACTGATGCGTGTGTGGTTGAAAATAAGTGATTGGCATAAAACATTACACAAGAAAAGGTGTAGAATTTCTTCGTCATAATCATCATCATTACCAGCAGCAAACGCAATCCACTAAGCGGATGTGTGCACAACCCTTACGACATCTCGATCTGATTCGCATTGTTTTTGCTTGCAAAACATGATGCGAGAGTGACAACATTATTACACAAATTCACAATCATTTATTTTTAGCTGAAAAAAAGCTCGATGATCATTCAAGCAGAAAGTGACAGATGTGATGAAGTAATTCGATAGCGACTTATGGAGTTGAATGTGCCCGACATAATTCAGCGTCGCTGTGACATTCATTCGCAAATTGTAATGAACAAATCAAAAAAGATGTCTATTACAACGCGTTTGATGAGTAGTCACCTGTTCATTAAAGATTTCCAGTTGAATGCATTTTACGATTTGAACAACAAGTATGATTTTTTTCATAATCATTAATCTTTCTTGAAACATCGCAGTTTTTGACGAGGAACTGTTTCATTCGTCGAGCTGACTCGCAAGCAGAAATTACTTTGCTTCCTCACAATCAGATCAATTTTCCGATGATAGCAGCAAAAACCAGCATGATGAACATCGATGCGATGTGTACAGTCGTTCGTTCATTCACTCGTGTAAACAACAGTGCAAAATATTATCGATATTTTCGCAAGAATATCGAACAATTGAAAGATTACTTTCAGAACAGATTTCAGTCAACTTCATCGAATTATCAGACTCAGTTCGTTCGATTCATATTTTCGCGTCTGTGATACATTCAACCAAAAACGCACTCCTGGTAAGCCAGCAATATTTCGTTGGTTTGCATGCACACGAATATGCTCTCCATCAAGATTCACGAGAATTTTGACCGACAAATGTTGGACTTGTAGTAGTGAGGGAATGAATGAACTATTGTCTACGTTCGAATTCCCTTCGTAGCGATCAACTTGCATTTCAGATGAAGGAGATTGAAAACAGCCCATGATGTCCAACAATTAAGGATCAGCTTCCGGAGGGACAGTACTACTTAACAGAACGTCGATCATCTAACTAATAGACATTCTAAATACTGATTTATCCTAAAGTGAATTTTGTTTTCCCATTTATTCAACTCTTTTCCACGCTAAATTCATTTTCAATTAGTATGCCTTCTATCTCAGTCAGCGATCGGAAATTAACCATACTGCATTCGCATCTCAATATGAATCACCAGTTTATATCACTATTTTCTATCTGATCGATGTGTTTGGATGGTCGCAAAATAAGTGGCCTAAAGCTCGGATTGCAACATCCAATTTTAGCTTTGAAATCACTAAGCAAACAATATTATGGGTGACGCAACTGAGCGCAAGAAAAGCATACGGCACGGCACATAAGAGCGATCCACATTTGTACGACTCCAAAAATGTCTTGGCCAAAATCTGTGTGTTATCTTTTATCTGAGCGCTTCCCCAAGCATTGATATTTACAATGCGAACGTTTGCATGCGAAATTTCGCCATGAAAAAAAGCCCCCTTCAGATTGATTTCAGTCGAAGTGAGATCAAAATTGAATGTAAAATCACGATATTGTCTAATATTGTCTAATTTCAAAAAAATGCAATTCATGCCATAGCTGATTTTCACTTCAGCAACACCTGACGATAATTTGTCATCATTATGATCATCGACGAGATCTTTATATTTTAGCACTGACAAAGTTTCACATCGAAACACGGATCGTTAAGAGGACTTAACAAGTGAATTTACATCACCAACACTGCGACAAACAATTGAAGTTAAGACTTTTTTCGACTGCTTACTCGCAGTCAAAATGTCGTTGTATTGTTGGATGAAGGGTCATTGAATAAACGGTTCAGATGAAGTTCTAGATTGTGAGCGGTGGATGTGGAAGGAAGGATGCCGATGAATGAAGCGTATTTTAATTGGTCATAACAAAGGAGCATATGCTTCGAATGAGTTGTTTTAATTGCTGATCGAGCGAATGAACAAATGAAAAAGAAACCAAATAAATTGTTCCTAATAAATGTTCAATTAATGCTGCTGAATTGAAACGTTTAAGAAAACTAAATATTGAATTAGGAGTTGTGAATGTCCGATGATAGGATTTGACGGTTCAAGTTTACACGTGCTTTAAGAGCGACTGGGACACATGAAATCACTTTTTAGTGCGTAAATCTGCGCAAAAAAATTCAGTCGGTAAAGACATTTGAAGTGTTCTATGAGACAGACGGTCAGTATTTCAGGCTTGAATTGCTTGACTATGGCAACCAAATAGGGAAAATGAACTTACTCATTCAAAGTGGAATATTTGAAAGCGGATTCGAAATCTGTTGATGCGTCTGATGTCGTTCAGTGAAGACAAAAAATAAGTTCCGGATTTTTGAGGAACGGGTTTCCTTTAATTTTGAAACCGAAAACACTGACTGTGCCGAATGAACGATACTAAGGAACGATCGACGAAGTGGATATTCAAGGGACATTTAACTGCATTTGTTATGAGTCATTGCTGATTCGGTATTCAACTGATGTAAGGCAGAAGTAACTGATAAACTGACCTGAACAGAGACTGTTAGTTTGTGGTGACTCAAACTCACTGCAAGCGGTTGATGGTATCGCGGGTGGTGCGTGAGAAGGATACGACGAGCTGGAAGGTTGTGAATATGGAATGGACGGAGGTGGATGGCAAATTGATATTCTAACGGGAATATTAACCTGGGTAAAGCGGCGATATGATAAGGCCGCATTAGTGGTACCCATTGAAGTGAAGTCAAGTGGAGACTGTTAGCTGGTAGATGGATTACATCAAGTATTCTTCATGAGCACTGTTTGGAATCCAGAATTCATTAAGGATAGTAGCATTGGTGAGCATTGATAACAATAACACGTTCATCGAATCGCTGCGCTGACACATTCGTTTATCCTTTGAAAAATGTGCTCTTCATCCGTAATTCATTGGAACGAAGCAACCAACTGAATGCTATCACTATTATCACTATCGCATTCAAACCACCCTCATCCCCTCACCTCATCCTCTCGCATTACATCTCCACCTAGCAATCACAAACAATTCACATCACTTCTTCATAACCATTCCTTCTTTCCTTCAAACAGCAAAACACTTTACCTGCCAATTAGTTTACAAACACACACACAAACGCACATACGTACACACGCAATATGTCATTCCATACCTTCTCTTACTACTGCTAAACTTTGCTATGCTCATTGTTCCATTGATTTATTCCATATCGAAACTAATCAATTTTAATTTGTACTTGAGTAATCAATTTATCACCTGGCTCAGGCTCCACTATTCTAATTATGTCCAAATTCCGAATGAACTCTATCATAGCGAAGAGCTTTATCCGGCGCCAAGAAATTAATCAATTGAATTAATTCAATTTTCTGTCATTTGTTCGCTTAGTCAGATATCATATTATTTTCGTCAATATGTTGTGTCATCATCGATGCACTGATCCTTTAATGAATCACTCAATCAATCTTTTCCCTCACCAGTGCGAGTGCAATCCGCAAGCCCTTATTTACCTGCTCCACTATACGTGGTACTGCGAAGATTTTTGAGTGTTCAGTGGTTACCTCTCAGTTTGTGCAATCATTTGATAATAACACAAATATTTAAGACAGGCTTTCGCTTAGCCTTCCTATTCGCCCAAATGAAATATCATTCGTCAAGTATTTCCATCTCTTATCAAGTTATTTCCGATAGGAAATCCATCAGCAAAGCACTGCTAGAACATATAGAATTTTTGTAAATTTTTTCTTACGTTCTCAATTTGTTGTTGGTGAAGCAATTGTTCAGTCATTTGGGAATACGAGTCATATGATCATTTACATCACATCACTTCATTATCTACTTATTATTCTCGTCCGATACTCTTTGATAGCGAAATCATTTATGATAACACCACACCCACTGAGGACCTATGTACTTTGTGCGTTTATTGACTATTGTCGAATTGTTCCAATTCTGCTCGGCTCGTATTGATCATTAATTCAAAACGTTAGGCAGTTAACAAAGTTTGATTTTGCTTAAAATTAGCTTTCAATATAAAATCTTATAAAAGAGCTGCATGCTTCTCACTAAATCTTTTTGAAATTGTTAACTGAAAATGATCTGAGCTGATGACCACTCGTAATCGTTGGACGACCACTTATTATCAAAGTATGGAAGCAAAGCGAAATCTCCAGCAACAGTTTGAATAAATGTTTATAAGATAGTTGTATTTCAAGTTGTTTATTTCATCTTAGTTGTATTTCGAGAGCCTTATGAACGATTGTTACCACAATTCCGAGATGATCCAGCTTTCGTATGAAATGCAACTGTAATCCTTCAGTTATTTTTGATGTCTTAAATCCTCGTAGCCTAACTTGAAAGGAACTGGTCGTAGACACTGATGATCTGATTTTACATAATGTTCCGTTTCACTGCTGGGTCGAAATTCGGACCGTGAGAGGGATAGCTAACAGGATGATTGAAAGGAGAGAAGCAAACAAAAAACATAGTTCATCGAAAGGGAGATCGTTTGGCAAGTCCTAATTGTTTCCGTTTCGTATGCGCAATTTTCGATTAAAGCAGTATGATTTTTAATCAGCAATACACCCATCCGCACTTGTCAAACATGCAAAAGTGTTCTCGGAAGCTTCATCCCTTCTCAACTTCAAACTTTTCTTCCACACCAATTTCAGCATAAACTTGCTAGATATTATGTGAAACAGTCTTATTAGTACTACAAATGACATTCATCAACCGTAAATTTTCGGACAATCTTCTGTGAATTTGCAACTGTAGTAAGGGACTGGTCTTTAGCAGAAGCAATTTATAATTCGTCATTAATAAATATTGCCGATAGAATCAAACATACATTCGAAAATAATTCAAAAACAATCAATTTCAATTAATTGCTAATGCTAATTTGTTTTTCTCACACACTTCAAGCCCCACTCTCCAAGTTGTCATGAGGTGCACCAAGCACTCTCTGATGTGCTCATCCCATTGAATTATCATTTTCTTGAGTGTTTTTTATTATTTACAATACGCTTTGAACAGTACTTCCATGACTGAAATTGCAGAATCGGCAAAATGAGAGACTCAAAATCACGGAGATCTGTCGATAATCAATAATTATTGGCTATGTGAAAGCCTTATCCTCTGCGCTAAGAATCCTATCATCGCACATTATTGACTGTGTGAAAGATATTCCGTTTGTGGTTTAGTCATCGATATAATCCCTTTTACCGAATGACAGAGGCAAAAAAAAGAGACAAAAGGTCAAAGCAAAAGAGATGCTTGGTCTCAGACATCCATCTGAAACCCTTTGAGGATAGGGGAAAATGGCAATTCGAAGGGTTTCAGATGGAGATTGCAATTTTAGCTGCCTAATTTTAATCGTTAGAGATTTTTCTTGCATGCTTCTTTGAGTATGATGAAGTGACCAAGGACAAGCAAACTCGAAACCTATTGCAATACATAATGCAACTCATTGTAGTTACATTCTGATGAAAGTCACATTCTGATCTGATTAATTAATCTTTTCGAAAAAGTGCCCCAGAGAGCAATAGCAGTGAAAACAGTGATGTGATATGAACACAAGTACTGATATTTATTGAAATACTAATAATGATTCTAATGATCATAACGATAACAATAGTAATGATAAAAGTAGCAAAACTGAAAATAACTTACAAAATACGAACGATCTTCTGAAAATATGAACGGAAGGCGATACCTTGCAATGATGCAGTGAAAGTGGGTCTGAGCTTGAGATGAGCAGTTGTGAAATGAATGCATATTGGTTGGCAACATTAAAATAATATTGATCACACTCTAATGATTGCTGCTTAGATGAAAAAAAAAGAAACGAGAACGCAATAAATTATAAAGACAGTTTGAAAGAAAGAAGTGAAAGACAGAGGTTCTCTCTTCTCAAATCCGAGATTAGTTCATTAGGATTCGAACTCTGCATCACAGCGCCTCTTCAGCATATGATGTTCGAGCAGAAGCGATCGATTGCAACGTAACTCAGATGATTCAAGCTCAGTCCTTGCATCAGCGTTGACATCAACTTCAGCTGAGGCTGCGGTTCAGAACTAGATGGACGATCGTGCCTTCTGGAGCATCTCTTTCTTCTAAGCTGCCCTCTCAGTTATCTCGAAACCTGATCACAAATTTTTCCGGGATAGCAATTCCAATCGTTCACATCAATCAATCGATGAATTAACCGATTGATCAATTAGACGATCAATCACGAATTTAAAATGTTCGCTTTAGTACGAATTGAAATGCAGATGCATATTTCGCAATTTTCAACACAGCTCGACATTGCACTGTTCATCATCTTCAAATATTTGCACTGAAAATTTCATAAGATTGCAAAATTGATTCCACATTGAGGTTCGTTACGCTTCTGAATGAGTCTGCAATCGACGTTCACACCGCATACCAATCCATGATTAGGCGTTGATTTAGAACCAAAATTCAGTACAAAATTTGCGTACCGACGTTCTGATCTCCCCGTCGCATCCAAAACACTTCCTCCATTTTCAATTGCGTCGCATTCGACGTCCACAAAAAATGTCGTGAAGAAAGTCATCGAAATCATCTCAAAATTTTCACTGGTAAAATATTGTTCAGTCTTCGAAAAATTAGTGCGAAGTCGAGAAAGACGGATAGAGGAAAATGATTCGAAATCATCTTTTATTCGATATCATCTTGTAAAAATGCGATCGTCAATGGACAAGTTTATACTCCATTAATGTTCCTGGTCGTCAGTGACATCAAAGAAAGGCTTCCTCTCAATCGTGAAACTCCCATTAGCATACAAATTAGCTAGTTCAGTGCATCTGTCACTGATAATCTCCATCCAAAAAAAATTTTCATTTACCATTCGCGTGTTTATTCATTAATCATTATAGCAATGACAAAACTGATGCTGATTAACTCTCAAATTTCGTTGAAAAACACGGAAAAGCAAGAGTGTCATTTCAGGGTCTGTGAACAATTGCAGCTCTGATATGTTTGGCATTATTGCAGGAGTAAGCCAGCTACCATCCGAGAACAGCGATGGTGCTTGTGGAATATTGTTGGCTGCCTGAGAAGACGATATGAAGAATCAAATCAAATCGATGATTGCGATATCTAGTAAAGATAGAGTTGGGAGTATTTGTGAATTGTGACAGCTACTTAAATAAATAAAGGAACAAAATGATCTTGGTAAATAATTAAATAAGGAGATAAACACGACTTGTGATAATAAAGTCTCGAACAAACTCGGTAAATAATTACACATAAAAATTACTCAGATCACATCAACATTCAACCGAACCTCAATTGAATGATCAACGGTCACTTTTTTATGTGCTACATCAAGTGTAACCGAGAAGCCAAGAGCAAAAAAATAATGTACATATAGTTGCGAATAAGCAATAACTGAAATGATACGTCTTTTTTTTCATTCAGAATTCCCTTTGACCTATCACAATAGAACTTTCAACGATGTGTGGTAACTATGTGAACGTTTCTTAGCAACGAATCGAACTCATAACCAAGTAGTCTCAAACTTAAGGTGAATCCATTGAACACAGACACTTTTGAATTATTCGTTTCCAATGATAATTTCCACCATAATTGGAGCATTCTATCGCTTCCCAGCAAGGCTCTTATGCGAACAGTGGAATTCCTTAATTCTTCCCTGGTTTCCCTGGCTAAAACGCAAGGTTTGGAAGAGCACGAAAACGACCGCAAGTGTTTTCGAATTGCCGTCAGTAACCAGCAAACTTATTTTCAGATGACTTTCCGAATCCACTTGATAATACTTATGGTTGAAGCAAAATGAATCCGAGTTGATTGGTGGGGGAAAGTTCGATATTTAAATGAATAGATGCTATCGTATAAGAGTAAATTCGGTCATGAACAAATTTTATGTTTCTGCAATAATGTACAAATCGTGGTTAAAAGTAGTCAGCTGCCGCGCAGTTACATTCATAAGCACTAAAGCAGTTTTGCGATAATGAAGAAGGCTTGCGGAACAGTAACCCTGAAAGCAGTCATAACAGCGATGAACTACTACGATTAAGAGCATGAGCTACTTTTGGTATGTCTCGTGACAGTCCTGGATGCAACATTGCCAATCGATTGAAACACTTGAAATGCTAGAATGCTCACATGAACCTCTTACCTGAAGCAGCGCTATGATGTCTCGAAGCAGACGGTGTTATTGTGGCGGATGACGAGACAGGTATAAAGGAATTCGTAACGCGGAATGAGACTGATTGTTGCGTGAAACGACGAAGCGCGAGAGCTGCATTTGTACTACCCATTAATGGTTAATTTCCAGTCACTTCAGCTCATGGCCATTCATACTCGAATCACAATCATATTCATTGCGTCAGCTCATCGGCGGTAATGGGAAACCGTTAGCATTGACCGCTGAATCAAGTTGTTCGAAGGTAGAGTTACCAGTGAATAGTAAAAAATATTCAAGCAGATCACAGTCAAACGTGCTCAACTGGTAGGTTTGCGTTGGTGTTCGATGAGCTAATAGTGAATTACAAATGTGTCTGAAGATGCGTTGACTGAAGATAAGACACTTTGAAGTGCAATAGGAGGAGATTTTCAGTGATTTCGAACTGGTCGTTGAACGATAAGAATGAGGAGTATGAGTGTCACATCATTTGAGATGTCAAAAAGCCGACCGGAAAAGAAGAGAAACAACAAACGAATAGGTGCACGAACGGGATAACGGATGCTCGATAGAAGCATATAGTGATGCGAGGATGACACCGCATTCGTCGTTACGATTATTCATTCACACTTCAGTCGCTCGAACGTGTCCTATTTTTGCTATTCATTCTTGTTGTTCGTTACGCTGTTGGTAGGAGCTAAAAGCCGAATCTATGCACATAGGAGAGAGGATAAATCCATCAGCTAGCACAAAAATCCGCTATGTTCCGCCTCTACAATTCTAGGGTGATGTTGATTTTGATATAATGTTCGTTTTAGTTTTTATTTTTGAAGTGAAGTGAAGATAAATGAATGAATGAAGGAAAAATGCCATTCAAGAGGACCAAGATGAGTAAATGTGTGTTTGCGTTTCTGAATTTGAGCGTAATATACGCATGATTTCATCGCAATATATTAAACCAGCAACAACACCGCATCACATTTATCGTCCAGTTTCAGTGGTACTTAATGCGATACTGAAATTGAAATTGAGCGTTCACTTATCTTCCTTTTGAAAATCCAACGACACATAAATTTCAGTGAATAATGAATCTATTATTCACTTTCCACTATTCAATCCGTTAAATTTCACATACTCATCTTTCGTACTTTCCAATTCTCTACTTTCTTTTTGCCTAGCTACATCGAACAACCTAATTTCCGTACCACTCTGCCATTGTCGTTAACGCTGATGTCATCAGTCAGCTAAAAGATCCAGTATGGAAGTTCGGAATTTCAGTTGTGGCACTTCTGTTTTTAGCGGAAATTTCTTCTGATTTGAACAGTCTTTAGGTTCCCAGACTTTGAATCGGTTGCAAAAACTACTTATTTATAGACATAATTCACTACATGCCTTTGAATATGCCAGTCTCCTGCCATTCAGTCATCACCTACTGAATGTTTTATTTTGTCATGCCTTCTTCAGACGTGAAAACATTTAACAATCATTCAAATACTTATTCTTTTTATTGTTAGTAAGCAGAATCACTTGTTATTTATCCGAATTTTTAATTGGAAGGTAAATTTATTCATCAAAATTTTAAAATCTCTTCAGTTCACGTCTTCTCGATCAAGAATGTTTCCAACTGTAGGGAATGAACGTTGATTCTCCACCAATCGTTTCAGCTTGAGGTGTACTATCAAGGATCATTGCACTCCAGGAAATCTAGCAAAAAGTTTTTATCTTCACACATAAGAAACTTTAATTTCAGCATCATTTTCGAACGAAACGACCGAGTGATTGATGTTCGAATTATTGTTACTGTCAGCGAAATTAAGTCTGAGAAGAGCTTCATTCCAGCCGCTATGAATGGTTTCATTTGATTGAATTCCCCTGATTCCTCCTGGCCTTTCCAAAATCACTGATTCTGTTACGTTGTGACTGATGCAAGGATAAGAGTGAGTGTCAAAACAAATAAATAATATGGCAAAAATAAACTGAATATTGTTGCGATGCGCAGCTACAATGTGCGTGATTCACTTGACGAAAACGTCTCAGATGCAGTGTTTACTAATCGAATCAACACAATTATAGCGCGTAATTCATAGCATTATTCGAAAATGTGGCTGATCGCACTTGTCCATTGCATACTGAATGAGCGATTTTGATCTTTCGTTACAAATGCGTGTTCATATCAACCAACAAATATGCCTGATGTTCACATTATCTGAGTGAGCATCCACCGAAAATAGCATAAGTGTCACAGACAGCTCTGCAGCCAGTGATGCTCTCCTAAATCCCACGAGATATGATTTTACCTAATGATTGAAAAGACCAAAGTAATGAAGCTAATCCATCACCTCAGAAACTGCCTATGATTTATGACAGTACGTATTTTCTTCACCTCACACATTTGCAGTGGACTGCAACTCACCAGATCTAATAATTTAACTGTGAAAAGTCACAGGTTCTTTCACAATTTCACTCAAGATTGAAAGTTCAGTCACAAAATCACATCTTCATATCAAAAAAACCTTCTGATGTTTTCTTTTTTTCACTTATTTTATTCCACTGGGGCGTCCGAGAGCAGATTTAGGTGCGCTAGTAGCACGGAACGGTAGCAGGCTTGCTCATTATGTAAAACAGTAGAGGAACACAAAAGGATCCTCATATCAACATTTTGTTCCACTGGAATATCCCAGGAAAGCTTTACGACTTGAAATATTGGAACATTACAAAAGAGAGCAGTTAAAGTAGGCAGAACAGAATAGTTCACCAAAAATGTGAAACATGAACTTCGATAGAGTAGGCTCAGAAAATTCGTCGATTTTTCATTTGGCATATGGCGTTTGAATTGGAACTCCTCATTGACTTTTACCAAAAAAATGTGCACGGAAACTGGTTTTTAGGCATTTATGTGCTTTAAGCAATACTGAACCCAAAACCGGCTTTCACAGAGGACATTTTCGATGATAGTGAGATAACACGTGGAAATGAAAATTTTCGCTCGAATTACTGCTCACTGTCAGTATGGTTCAACCAGAACATATGTGAAGTGAGTAATGGACCTTCAGCTCTTTCAGAGAAGTAATCTGAGCCATCTGAAGGAAATGTGCATAGGTTGAAGCTGAATTGACGGGCACATAAATGAGGCAAAAATGCAGCAATCAAACAGAAATTTGATCTGAACGATACGTGCTCTTAAAATTGAGCACTCGATTGCTCATTTCCTGTTCCATTCGTATTTCAGTGCAATTTTACTAGGCACATATTACTTATCTTAAGAACATTCAATCCCGTTCTCTCAGATCGAGATGCACCGTCGATAGGTTCAGTTGGTTAACGAGAATTCTGCTTGAGATGAGTGTTTGTGTGCCTTACGTCGCTGATCGCAGAGGTTTTCATGTCACAGATTAAAGTCCATGTTAATGATCGATTGAAGTGATGTCCTTTCAACACAATTGATAAGCAATACTTTCTGGAACAGCCGTGATAATAGTGCCACACCTTCACTTTGTCGTTCATTTGGGCGCAATTAATTGAACCAAATAATTGTCAGATGGCACGCATCTACACGGTCTCTTGCCACAAATTACTTCGAAAAATCGAAAGAATCTGAACGCCATCACGAATCAGTGACCGACTAGCGGGGTAATGAAATTGTACTTTTCTTTTCATTGTTCTGCATCAGAGAACTGTTCATGCCTCAAGTCTCAAATCACACGCTAAAACGCCACGATTGCATGTTAACTCGGTATCCATCGTTCCATTCATCCACGAGGAACATAAAATATACCGCAACACTCTCTTTCAATGTGGATCAGGCAAGACTGTGTTCTGCATTTTGTGTCACGAATCTCGCCAAATCTATGCTGCAGTTTTAATGATTGATCCGTTGCCTAAATACTATAAATTAGTGGTGCTTGTCGACACCTTATTAATACTACTACAGTTAATTTGTTCCATGGAGGAATAATGAAAGTTCACAAAGTACACTGATAAAACGCAAGTTTTGTTGTTGGTAACGTTCATTCAATTCTTAGGGCGGAACGCGTACGAAACAATCATAAATCATTTGCAAGTATATTTGATGATGAATGTGCGATACGATTTATGAGTTATGAATAAAACTGCCAAAAACATTCCTTGTCGAAAATCGGTTGTTTTGTTTTTGGAGTAGTTGAGATGCAATTGTGATGTAAAGAGATGACATATTCGTCACTATTCATTTCTTCATGATCCATCCAGATATATATCTACGCATATAAATAAATATGTATTTTGATTCAGCCCAACCAACTACTCCAGCATTCCAAGTGCTCGCCT
Organism: Anisakis pegreffii; assembly: GCA_035041965.1. Lineage (NCBI taxonomy): Eukaryota > Metazoa > Nematoda > Chromadorea > Rhabditida > Anisakidae > Anisakis > Anisakis pegreffii. Next base: position 58,611 of record JAPYMA010001559.1, on the reverse strand, counting down.
TTAAGCGATGTGGCATTGAGTTTTATTTTATCGTGACAATCTATTGGTCCATATCAGCTTGGCTCGCAAACAACGAAAAAACATCAGCCGTTCACGCGTCCGTTTTTAATTTCACATCAAAAAGACATAAATTTGATGTTTTCATTCGCTTTTGTACTCTGCTCAAATTCACACTTTCGCTTCCGCCCAACAATGATTACTCTTTGGTTGGCAAGATTACTAACAAAAAAAGATCAAAACGAGCCAAATTAACGATCAGCAGGCAAAACGCTCATTTTGTTTGGGGTTCCGCATTATGAAGCAAGAGGCAACAAACAACTGTTTGTGTGGAATTTTATCAACTTCATTTGCTCAAATTGTTACACCACCACCAATGATGGGATGAAGAAGAATCGTGATAGTCATTGAACTGAATGCATCAACTGGGAGGATGGGGATAGGGATTTATTCGGCCATTTCAATCTCACTTGTCAGTCAGCAAATTTCAATCGAGTAGGAAGTGGAGCCTGTTCTGAATTTTGGGACGTACTAGACTTCCTCATAAACGGATTTCATTGGTCCTCTCATAAAGAGGGATTTATTCGGATATTGCTGCTTCATGAACAATCACCGTCTTGAACATTCAAATGCTAGTCTGCAGCTGTGTAACTGATTCAACGCCTTCATTATTTCCTGATCATCACGCGGTCGTCTTGCATTCTCGTTATGTAATTTGTGATAATTCAGCAATAGATTTTATCTATAATCCTCAGTTCGGCAAGGAAACGAGTCCAATAAACATATTACTTCTTTAGTTCGGTTACAGCTGACAGAATATCAAAAGTACTCATGACAAAATATCAAAAGCTTTTGATATGACATAACATTATAGCAATTTATTTCATTCGTTTTTGAATGTTTAAAAGTAATCATTTCAAATATTAAAGAGGGAAGATAAGAAATGAAGCTGGATTGACATGTGAAAATCACTGAGTATACAAGCATGAAGGTTCTTATCAACGTAATGATCAAAAAGCAGTCTCATCATATCCTCAGCAACCTATAGCTCTCTACCCACTGTTTCACTAAAAAGCTGAATCATCAATATTAAATTGCAATATTATATGAAAGAAACAGCACATTCGTCCACATGCACACACAACTACAATCTGTCATTCGAACATGATATCCGCTGTCGCTGGTGCAATCACTTCAAAAAGACACATGCTCACATCCACAAACACAAATCCACTCTCAAGTGTATCCACGATGTCCCTCGAGCAAACCAAAATGTTGACAATTCAGCATACTCATATTTCAGACGAAAATGCAAGTGTCGCGAATAATTGCTAAAAATAGCAATTATGATCACCATGATAACATCTCAAAAAACAGCTTTTCTTCATGCTCACTTCAGTGACCTGTCTCGAATGGAATTAACTCACTTCAAACTCATCCATACCTTTGAAACTCACACTACCTGTTCGAAAAGTATCTCTCTTTTTTTCCGATCGCCATTTCTTGAAGTGTTCGAGTGACCAATACTACAGTTCCGTCCTCTCGAACTAAGAAGTTTTTTTTTCACATTTTTTGGATTTTTTCTCGCTCTATACACTACTAGCACATTATAGTATCGCACATGAATATATGGTATGTGGATTCGCTAAATTAATCTACTGTTCCGCTTGCATATCATAATTCGCGTGAATGTGCTAATATATAATCGATGAAACAAAAAATTTGGTCAAGAATGAGAAATAAAGTTGCACTGAAGTCAAGATAAAAACCATTTGAAGAACTTTAGAAAGTTGAAAGCGTGTTGTATTAAGGAGACACGAATTCACGGTGAAATATTGAACACATTCGCTTACGGAACGTACACAAAATCGATCTTTCACGAACTTTTATCACTGAAGTATTTTTGTGATCGATCGTCTTCGGACATGTTTTTCTCATACATCATTTCTGAACGCCTCAACCTCCACCCCCCCCCGCAACCCCTAGAAAATTTTAAGATATCCTCGCGCCCCCTACACCAGTAACTAAAATGTCCTCATACCCGCACAACATCCACTCTGTATCTTTCATCCACTACAGTAAGTGTCTGCAGTGTAGATAAGTGAATACCATCAGAGTGCGTTCTAGCCTTTTGAAAAATACATACGATAGGGTCCATCGTCGCCTACTCTACACGCATGCATGCGTTGAACTATGTCCTCGCCTACATTAATATATGAAAAATAAAAGCTCATCTCGCATCTCCTGGAATACCATACCCCTTGAGGATGTGAGCATAGCTTATGAGTCACTCCGAAGAGAGTCATTTTCAGTCAGTTGCGTACTCAAAAGGAAGGGCGCAGGAGACGTGCACCCCCTCCTCCCTCACTCCCTGGAGGGTGCAAGAAATGGAAAAAGAGGAAAGAAGAACAGGAGAGAAACAAAAAGAAAATAGGAGAAAGAAGGAAAAGAAAGGAGGGGAAGGAGAGGAAATAAAAAATAAACGTCTTAAAATAGACCCAAAATTCAACTATTTTTTGTACCAGACCATTTTGCGCCCCTCCTCCTAGCAAAAAATCCTAGCTACGACATTGCTTTGAGAGGCGCTCGGCATGTGAGATTAAGTATACAGAAAGGCAGACAGAATATCTTCGAAGGTGTTTGTTTTAAAGGTGCGAATGTAAGCTGATACTTTTTGTGTGATGCACTTAGTGAAAATGAATGATGTTAGCAGTGATAATGTGAACAAATCAATGTTAACAAGTGATAATCGCTAATCGTCAGCTGTAGGTCACAAATGTGAGGAGGAAATCAACTACAAGAAGAAGACACTTTCAGTTCAAACGTCGCAACGGATGTGGAATTAGCATTTTCATGTCCCTGAAAAAAAAACTTCGTAAGGCAGGTAACCGCAAGCTGGAAGCTCGACTGCAACAGCCTTTGAAAAGCCATACAAGGAGTCTTAGGACACCCGTTGTCCTTCAAATTCCGGAGAGGCCCATTAATTCTCATGTTGCCATTGCAGAGCAGTCAAGCACTTGCTTTTAAGTTTGCACTGAGTTCGCTTTCCATTAAGGTAAGTTCATCATCATCTTCCACAGATTATTAACGCAGCATTTCGTCGGTTGATAACTCATTTATTTTAAACATTGATTGCTGATAAAATGCATTTCTAATTTAAAAGACCGTTCCGGATGTTCTGACTGATAGTGGCTCATTATTACGATTCAATCGCTTTAGTTAGTCACGAGATCTTTGACAGCTGATTGTTGAACCTTAACATTAATAGTTGAACTTTAACACCCTAAGAAACTTAAGGAACCTTATATAGCAGAGTTTGCGAAATTAAATATTAACAATCTACTCGATGATGCAAAATGATATGCAATAGAGCCTAACTTGATTATTGGTTAGGTTTATGTGTAACACACCATATGTGATCGGGACAAAGTCGATAGAACATGAACGAGTGAAATTCGATAGCGAACGTCTTCGAAGTCAGAAGCGTCCTCCATAGTTATAAGTTTATTTTCAAATGAATAAATCCCATGCGCCTTTATGTCACAACAATACACAATGAACTCGACACGAGTAACTTATATTCCTTTGATGATGAATCTGACGAAAATCTATTTGAAGTTATCATCATAAGCTTTTTGCTACATCACTGCATCATACATCATAACAATGGAATGTTGAACATCAAACAAATGTAATTTTTTGTCAACAACACAACTTCGGTGTTTTCATTCAGCTATTACTGCCATGCGACTTATAAATAAGGAAATCTTCCGAATTGGAATATACAATGGTTTAACCCAGATCACGAACAATTCTTACAGTAGTAATAGGTGGCGATTCATTCATCCAATAATCTGATCTCCGTGGTCACAGAGAGTTAGTTGTTCGTTCGTGATGTCTTATTTTATGGATTCCACCAATTAAGGGCTAGTTACAGACTGCATTAAAGCTCTGCCTCAGGCTAGACTGATGCCCAATTTTATGTTGCCACACATAATCTGTCTTGGCCGATGTGCATGATGAAATCGCAACAGAATCAAAAACTTTCATCTCAGATTCCATTGGAACTGCTATTAGCATTAAATATTTGTGCGATATGTATTGCAAAGCAATGGCTTTCACAATAGTACTTCACCTTTAACAACAACATATTCATTGACAAATGCACGTGATGTATGTGAAGAACAGAAAAATTGTCTTTTATCCACAATCAGGCCAAGCAAAATTCGATACTGAAATGAGCATTTCGCAAGGGATGAGAGCAATGAACTGCAGTCACAAGCTTGCTGGACTGTCCGATGTTATCCACGGGATACAATGATTGACTTTCGGTTAATCCAGCAATCATAAATTGATAATTTAGCCCAAGAATAACCTCATGGGTAAATTCTTTCTCGACACAGATATTTAGTGTTGGCTGAATGAGAAATTCTACAAAATAGCTTTCTAGGAAGTTCTTCCTTAAAAAATGATCAGGAAAGATGTGAATGCATCTATTCGAAATATTTACTGTCTATGGAAAACAGTTATTCTCCAATCTGTTTCCCAAATGTACATTCCATTCTCAGTGAGCATGAAACGAAAAAGGCAGCGATCGCAACGAGAACGCACTCAAAGATACATTCGTAGTTCATAGCACGGATCGGAGTGCAAGGAAATGATAATATTATGTTACGGATCGATGCATCATTCTGCACTCCGTTGTATAAACTCAGCTTTCAAGCACACTCACGCAAGAACTAACTAGTCAGATATGAGTGAAATCATTATCTCCATGTTCAGGCTTCACAACTCCTACGCTTTCATGGCAGTATTCGTTTTTAATCGAAAGTTTTCGGATTCAATTTGCGTCCATAATGAAAAATTTTGCTGGAAACCGAACGATATGTGAGCATTATAGATTCAATTGAGTTTTTAAAATAGGACAAAAAAATTGATGTTTTATAGTTGCATATTCATCAATTCCACTCACGTGCACTCATTGAACAAGTAGAACTCACCCAGATGTCAACTACTAAGTGGATATTCGCTTAGTATCAGAATCAAAAGAATAACAAAATACTTAGAGAATAAGTAAAGATTCACAGGGTTAACAAAGAGCTAATTATGTTACGACGTTTTCGAAGAATACATTTGTCATGCATCATTCAACATGTAACGATTTCACCTGACACAGAACAAAGACAGCATTGATGGAAACACTCATAACTGCATAGCTGATAATGGTCCGATGCAAAATGTTCAAATTGTTTTATCATTAAAAAATTATTCCCCAACATTTATGATTACAAAATCTTTAACAATATTGGTATTGCACCAGTGATGATGATGCTGATAATTAGAATGCAGGAAACGAAGCAGAAATCAAATGTGGCATTATGAGTAAAAAACTTGCCAACTTCGCCGTCAACAGGCAGAGGTTTCTGCTGTACTGAAGAAGCTTTGGCTGGCAGCGAAGTACGAATAATTTGATTATATGCGTGAAAAGTAGCGCCAGCTGCCGTGGATCCCATAATGATTTTTTTTTGCAAATTCTCACCGATCCTTCACTTAAAGAATGGAGCAGTAGTGCTCTTCAGTGAGACAAATTAGGATTAGTGTGCAGGAACTGCTGCGCTGAGGTAATGAAAGTCTTCGTTCTCCGCTGATAATAAATGTTCAGAATTCAAATGATGATTCCAAAAACAATTTTCAGTGCCGAATTCAGCGGCATCAACTGACGACGTCAGTGGTTCAGATCACCAACAAAAACTGGGGGAATATAAAGGTAGTGATGGGTACTGTGCACGGCAGAATAGCAGAATAATTCGAAATGTTAAATATCACAATTATCGTGCAGTTCAGAAAATTGTACTGCACTGAAGAAGTAGCATACAGATCCTTTGACGTACCACAGTATCGATTCGAAGTTACTGAGGCGAAAACAACTGAATTCACTGAATTCTGTAGCGATGATCTCTGCTCCTGTACACAGTAATATCATCTGAACCAATGAACAACTCAGCTTGGCTCGAACCAGCACGTAATCGATGGAAGTAAGGAACTGGTTGCTGTCATCGAAAAAAGCTACTTGAATGATCGGTTATTATCAATTATCGAATTTCAACTTATCAGTGATTCATTTCACGCTCCAATGTTAACGTGGTTTACATGAGTTGTCAACGAAGCGGTAGAGGAGCAATGTATAAAAAGCGAGCACACAATCTCATTACGAGTCGTCGTCATCTCAAATGCTTATGAAACAAATTATTGCGCTTCTGGTTGACGATAAAGAAAGATTGCGAATAATTGCGTGACGAGAGCAGCTTTATTAAATTATTCGTTGTCATTTCTTTAGAAACAAACACATGAATTAGAGCATCTTCTTGTTCTTCTCACAACCGAAGTGATAATCTGCTTGCTTCTAATTGATGGCTTATGAATAAACGAATATATGAAACATATGTATGCGCTTCCACATTTATGTGTGCCTGAGTACGTGATGTCCAGCTACCTCCGGCAATGCGATCGATTGCTGCAGAAGATGTTGTGAACTGACGACTCGAAAAGCGGATGCTTCCCCAGACTATTCTACTTGAAATCTTGCAGAGAGCAGAGGAGAGCAAGAAGGAATGATGATGATGATAGAAGTGACGTTAGATGGTCATTGGAAGGGTTACTCTCTCAGTGAGCGATTATAATTGCTGATTAATTATTCAATGATTGAACGATTGCACTGATTCCAAGTTGTTCAGTTAGTATTCGATTGTATGAATCGGAGCATGGCTTAGAACAATTGAAATTAACAATGAGAATTGTAGCACACGATCAAATTAATCGAAATGTGAAGATGCGATATAGCTTCAACTTAATGAAGCGATATGGCGGCTTCGAAAGGCGATTGTTCAATGTTCAGTCGATTGCAGGTCCTCAGAATACATCCTTCTGATTCGCTCTTCTCATGACCACACCCCCACCAACAGATTTTGTAAGAAGCTCTGAGATTTACTCATCACATCAGTATGTCTCACGTCTCTATTCCAGAAAAATATCTCACGTCTCTATTCCACGTCTCTATTCCAAATATATCTCACGTCTCTATCCCAAAACATTAAAGATTTCTTCCTTGCTGTCTGTTTCAGTTTCTATTTTTCGATGTCTTTCATCATTCGACTGATTTTGATCCATATTCGTGTTGATAAATCAGCACATATACCAACAATGCATTATAAGAATCGCATCCCCTCAGTAAAAACGATACTCGAATTAATTCATGGAAGCATGAAGGTTTTGGTTTGAATGCTCCACCGAGCTTGCAACACTCACAGTCAGTTGAAATTTAACTGACTCATTTTAGTGCCGGGTTTTGGCTGCCAAAATTCCAGTCAGCTGCAAGTCTTTGCCCGCAGATCAGTATGATTAGCTGATAAGAAGGCTAATAGATCGGAAACAACAAACGGAACTCTTTTCTAATTCTATCAAGGAATTTATTTCCACATCGTAAATGATAGTGAACCACACGTTAGATATGAGCAGATTCCTTCGGGCTCCCGAATCATTGCATGAAACAGTCAAATGCTAAAATGAAAAATTCAACACACTGTATAATGGCGTATTTTCGAATGATCAGAATACCCTGAAGTCATCCATAGTATCACCAAATTACGACTTATAATTCATTGCAATCACAAAACAAATTTAATCGTAACCGATAGCACCATCAGTCCAGATTTGTCTCACTAGAATTCGTTAACCGCAGAAATATCACAACAGCTCGCTGCTTTTTTAGTGAATTGATTCAAGGAATGATTACAGCAGTTGTTCATGAGCAGAAACAATGGTGATATAATATGCTGGTGCCAACGGTATCAAATGCAATGCTGACCTATTCATTCCTCTGTTCCGTGAAAAATTATCGGATTTTCCAATTGTATTTTGTTATGTTATTTGATATTGATCCTGTGCGAATAAGTGTTTTACTCAGATTTTACTGTGAAACACTCAGCAAAAGTCAACGGACGACCATGGAAACAATAGGAGAAAAGTGCTCATTCGAGTTAAGCGCTCATGTTATTTAGCAATTCATCAACACTGAAAAAGATATGGAGCCATTTTCACATTCATAAATCATTCACATTGAACTATGCAGATAGAAGAGCATGGCATTCAGCAGTATGCACTATTCAGTGCTTTTGAAGAATATGCGTGAAAAGTGAAAAGTGAAATTGGAACCCTAATCAGCTGTTGTTTTTTGATCGTCTGAAGCAGTAATATTTCATCGAGGCCTAGTTCACATTTTCATCATCAGCATTCTGGTTCGCCTCTAATCTCTTCCCGGTGAAAATTTGATTTCATGAAAAATTCAGCCATGGAACATTCGACGTGTCTGAATTGTGGTAATCAATCAAGAGCAAATTGGCGACTTCACTCACGTTACTCCAACTGATGATTTACTGACGAGCATCAGCAATGAGAAGATCGAAAATTTATTTTCAATTTTCATGATTAGATTCACTTGAAAACCATAGCAATAGATATCAAAAAAAACTGTTCAGAGCTTCAATGGCTTTCAAATCAACACATTGATCACTGTTGGCTATTAAGGAGGCTTTTACGGCATACTTTTCAGTGATTGACAGCGTCGGGAATCAACTGATTCAAGTTCATATGCATCAATGGGCTTCTGCTCATCAGCCCTTCACTTTTATGATAGGTTTATTTTGTGTGATATGTTGTGTTCAAGAATCGTGAAATTCAACAATGGGATTACTATGATTATATGCGATAATGTTTTTGCGAGATGGTGTATGAGTATGAGTTTGGAAACGAACAAACGACATTCTTCGAGAGGAACGATTGTCACTGACCATGAATCTTTGTTATGCATGAAGTGCGAAGCTTCATGCATAACAAAGATTTGTATAAAAAACATTTGAGACGAAATCGGACGGGATTTCAAATTAGAACTGAATAGTTTTGTGACAAATCGAATGGTTATGTATGCTTGTGGTATGCCGTTGTTTATGGTGCCGCAGTAGGATCAGATTTATAGTTGTTCTCGTTCAGAGGAGAGATAAGAAAGGAGAGCGAAAGGAGGAAGGGAATGGACGGACTCGATTCGATTCAAAAGAACTGGTGACAAACGGACACCTCACGACATTTCGTGACAATAATAACAACGAACTGATGATATTACGAGCAAACATACACACTCACACACACACACACACAACCCACTCAGCGAGGAATTGATTTCGAACTGCATGATACACTTTATTTCTGGTCGTTTAGATCCTCATTTTTTGGATAGAGCATTCATCCAATCTGTGTTCTTTAAATGCGTGTATGCGAGGGGAGTCGAGCGACTGCTTGATTCAGCATTTTCCGCATGAACTGATTTTCACATTAGTATTCCTAGGGTAAGCAACTTTTTGGCCGCTGCGAACTCCGTCGGGGAGCACAGTGTCCAAGAGAGGACCCCGAAAAAAATGCCAGGAGGAAGTTGGCCGGAAGGTAGTTTCTGCAGGGGGAATTCGTCCGGGAAGGGACCTCGATCAAAAAGTGGAGGAGTAAAACTGTCGGGGAATTGCACCCAGTCGTGGACATAAACAAGGACCCCGCTCTTCGACGAACATCAGTCCAGATAACTTCACTAGTTCGACCTATCTGTTCCAGATGGTTGGTACTTGCTGATAAAGTGAGAAGAAAGGTGAAAAAATGTAATCGAAATTGTTCTCTTTTCGAGCTTAACCAGATCATAAAAATACTCGCAGATGAAAGATCAGTTAAAGAAGATTTATTCATAATCGTTCATTCGAAACGAATCAATTATCTATTCAACAAGGTGTGCTGAAATCAAGAAAATTTGATTGTCTTCACCAGTGTATAAACGCATCAGTTCACTGTTTACGATAAATTCAAGGCATTCAAATGAATGCACCTCATGCAATCAAACCGAACTTTTATGTGCATTTTCATAGGTTGTTTCAGAAAAGATGATGATAAACGAAATTAGGAATGCATGAATGAGTGCTAAACGGTGCGATAGTCTTCGAATTGAATCAGATCTTTATCGGCATTGTGCATGCCATGAAAAGATCATTGCGAGGGCAGTTTATGGCGGATGTCATCCGAATACTATTCAAGCAGTGATTGTGTGCAATGGTTACTTTTTATAGTAATAAGGGATGAGTTCAGCTTATGAATAAAGCGCAGTTTCGGAACAGAGTAATTTGCAGAATGTGTGCTGCAATGCCGACTAGCAAATTCATAAAAGCATCAATCACATTAATTATAGACTAGCTGCATTTTATTTATGCGACGCAATTAAAGAAATTGAACAACTTTCGACTCTACTTATGACTTTCAGTGCATGTACGCTATGAAAACAACCACATCAATTCAAAATTTCAATTTTATGCCTCGCATATTTGGCTGGCCCTCTAACGATATTCTACGTCCACATTCCACTTTTCAAGCCGAACAAACATTCTACCAAACGCACATTGTTCTCCTTCGAGGGATTTTCAAATACTTCAGAGCTTTTTGTTTGTCACCAATTATGTGATTCGTTTTCATTTTTGTGAAGTATTTTTTAAACTATTCCTGATGAACGAGACTTGTAAATGGTGAAGGAAAAATCAGATGCTTATGATCAGCTACACATTACTGAACATATGACAGTGCTCAACGAAAATGTGCACTATAATGAGAGGGCAATTTTCTAGGGTATATTCCTTAAGTAATATCTGTAATGGAGCTTTTTCATATCGTTAGTTACAGTTTTTTGCAAACAATCGTCAAAATGCAGAAAATGGCCACAAAGCGTACACTTCAGTCTGTCAAGAATGTTGACTTCTTATTCTGACATAAGTTAAAGAATGTGTTATACGTCTGTGGTCAGATAAGCAGAATCCGAAAACCAATCCTATTTCTTCCTACCACCCATCATTGTAGTAATGTTTCAGGAAGCATTTCTTGAAGTTCACTGCAACGTCGCTAACCAATGGAGCATGTCTGCGCCTAATCAAGAAACCATGTGCTCTCACTGTCTCTGTTTCATCTACCACATCCCTCATTTTTCTGCTCCGTTTCACTTTTCCACCATCCTGTTCATTATTCATTTGTTTCGATACAATACACATTTTCCAAGTGAGCAAGACTATTATTGGTCTGGAAGAAACAGTAAAACAATTTGGTACTTTGCACGTTTAACTGATTTGCGGCGAAGACCGGTGCGTTGTAGAGAAAATCAAATTCCAGATTCGGATTCTGCATATCTGACTGCTTACAAGTAATGTATTCTTTACTCGCACGAGGAGGAAAAGAAAACTTTCGCAAGCCGTGAAATTCGTGTTTTTTTCAGATTTTTTAGTTTTTTTCAGATTTAGTGATTTTTCAGACCTTAATGGATATTTGTCAAAAAACATACGTGGAGGCAAAAAATAAGTTCATCTGCGGATTTCGCCTATGAATTAGTGCTCCAAAGGGGGCAACTGCCCGTGTGCGATTCCGCGAGGCAACCATCGTGGTGATTTCTGATGAATCATCCCCCAGCGAGTGCGGAAAATATTCAGTCCTATCGGATACATTTGCTTGATGGGGAGGAAGGGAGTGGGGGGGATAAACTTCCTTAATCGAATTCCCACAGGTGCGGAGAATTTCGTAGCTTCCTTGGTGACCCCCACTTTTTGTCTGTAGCTTGGGGAATATAACTTGTTAAAGTTTTTGGGGCGACTCTCCGAATACGACTACGCAGACTGCATTTAGTTGCGCATTGCGGCAACGAAAACTTGTCGAAACCAGGTAGCAAATCTGACTGCTGTATCGTCGCGATGTAAGCCTTGGAGTAATCTGTGCAGTTGAATGAACTAGTGTATGGTAGGGAATATGAATTGAAAAGGCAGACCAATGTTCAATGTGCAGTTCACAAACTCAGAACTGACATTTCCTCATCATTATCAGAAAAAAAAATCATAATTAAGTCTCAGTCCCGACTATTGAATGTTGATGCGATATTTTTCTGGTGAAGACAGAACTTTTTTTGGTTCCAGAGCCTGAGTATAACGGCTTGTAACACTTACGCACAGCGTTTCTTATGGCAAATGAATCAGTTCTATGTGATGACGATGGATTACTGTTAGTTTTATTATGTGCAATCTACGGGGGCCCTGTAGGTGCGGCTGATTCTCTAAGAGCGAAGGCTCGCACGGGGTAGGGGAATTCCCCTGCGGTTTATCGTGATAGCTCAGGTCCCAACGGGGTTGCGGAAGACTCAGCTGCGGGGTAGGACTGGTTCATATTTCGAAAATCACTGCAGAAAATGACATTCTTGCTAGTGTTTAGTTTTAGCTTGGCAATATAATTAAATGAATAAAATTTTGCGGCAATATACTTCAATTTTATTTAAAGCAATTACCTGCATCGTAGTCCCGATTCATCACGTTCAAATAACAGACTGTTAAGGGAGAAATCGGGAGAATGCGACAATGAAGTGCCGAAGAATGAAAATTTCTTGATGAGAAGCTACATGATTCGATCAGTGAATAATGCAGTGCAATTCGCACAGAACAATGCAATGCAATGCAGTGTGATATAATAAACACACTCTACGAATATTGTGCATTTTGATGTGGCATTGCCCAAATTCCAAAGACAACATCAATTCCAATGACAACATCACATTTCACAATGATCGTTCCTCATCTTACTCTTTAATTAAAAGCAAACTTTTACAAGGAAAATTGCTCTGGCGGTTGCTTGTCTAAACAAAATTATGGTCAACATTCGCTTCCGATCATATATACCAAGTACCCGAATGCTCTCTTTATGGAACGATAAAAATATGCGAACGAAGATATCAATGTCTATTCACATCATTATTTTGCTTTTATGCACATCTCATCGGATACTTCGTAAGTGCAGCGATAACAAACGCATATTCAACTTAATTACTCACTCCACTCACCAATTCACTTTGATCAGCTTCTCTCATCGGATATCTGATCTTCGCTCCTTCGGTTACAAATGAAGTTACTCGTAAATCAACCTGAAGCGCTCAAGGTCGCTTATGCATGTAAAATTTCATCCACTGGTCTTTGGCAGTCCGAGAATCGCAAACACTGTCATGATTAGAGTACCACCACAGCAATAGATTTGGGGCTAAAGAACTAGCAGCAAATCTTAAACACCCTATCATATTATGAAATTTTCTGAATAAAGATCGAAGACTAATTTTGCAATCTTCGTTTAACATAATTTTTTGCAGAATTTTATTTGTATCATCAAATGAGCTCAGAGCTGTCATTTTTTCACTTGGTGGAAAGTAATTAACGATAAGTAATTGAATTCCGAGATTTCAATACAATTTTTGATTGACTGATCGCTTTTGTTCCCGAATAAAATATTCGAATGCCGTTTTCTGTTTGATGTAATTATCATTGGAACCGTCAGTCTATTCCCACTGTGTAGTTCAAAATGTTTCTGACAGAACCTGTTCCTCTCCTTTCCTGTTTCCGTTAACAGTTCAACTCAAATAGCTTACTGGATCTCAAACCCATTGGACTAACTAAACTTTCTGATCGAAATATTTAGAATTTCAAAATTAGTTCGCGCTCGATGTTTCACACTTATCAATTATTTACAGCAGTATGCTGTAAAACACGTGATCTGATTCATTTTTGACATTGATAATGCCATATCAACATGACAGTTTTCGTTGAATAAAATGAATGGTCAACTTCACACAATTGTCGACATTGTCAATGTGTCACACAATATTTTCATTCAACTCACAAATTTTATAACATTGAATAAAAATTCTACGTTCAGAGGAACTAGTTCTCATGTTTCGATATATAATACCTGAAAATTGCTCATTTATTTACCACAAATGACACAAACATTGTTTGAACGATTGTTTTCAGGGAATGTATACGACGAAAACAGTAATATTTCTAGACTAACCAATATGAATGCGAATATCTTATTTCAAGAAATTCAAGCCTCACAATGAAAATCGGATGTCCCGGCGGCAAGACTACGAGAAAATTCTTAAGGATTTCATTTCAACAGGATGTCATTCACTTCAAACAAACGTTTCTTGCAGGTGGGTATCACACCCAAACGAATCAAATTCGCACAGGAACCAATTGCAAACAACATTCACAATTATATTTGATCAGTGTATAATATTGATTCAGATGTCTGACGCAAACAATTCAGTGATCAGCTATACACATGTATCTTTGATTTTTATTTGTATGACAATTTACATATGGCGATGTTTCGCTGATCCGTAAGTATGCAAATAAACGGTTACGCAGTTGTTTTGTTGTCACATCCTATTACCATTGATACATTTTCGATGGATCAAAAATCGCACAATAACATACTCGATTAGATGATTCTGTTACAATCATACTGTTACAATTCTATTTCAATAGACTGTTGACGTTGTCATTCGATAAAACTTCGAAATGAATTCAATTCGAATTCACCTGTAAAATTCTTTTGCTTTTTTGTCTAGAGTTTAATGCTAACTTATGGTGTTTGAATGCTAGAAAATGCAATCAACAATGCATCCTTTGCTCATAATCAGATAATTCGGTCTTATCATAATGCTATGTCCCTATCAAAAATGTACTTAATGCTACGTGATAGTAACGGAGTAATCACCCAGTGAATTCTCTTAATGTTCAAATCATTCGCATTCATTCATTATAATCCTTCGTTGATTGCCATTTGAAGCTGTCGCACCTCGTTTGATTTTTTAAGGTTCTCATTCTCGTTTCACACTTAATGCTTCACTTATCAATAGTTTATGGCAGTGTGGTGTGAAACACATGATATGATTCATTTTTGACACTGATAACGCCATATCAGCACAACAACTGAAAAAATGGGCATGACAACTTCGGTCAGCACTCAGTTCGTTGCAAACTGCTAAAAAGTCGTTAGCTGATGAGAAAAATAATGTCATGGACAGAAAACGCTATTGATAAAATCGGATTAATCGTATAGTGATGAGTTGTCAATGACGTCGTTCACTGATAACTCGTGATGCCATCGTCATTTTAGCGAGTGCTTTGAACGCATTATCTCGTGAACATTGCATGATAAATGTGATTAGATGCTTATCAATTTTCATTCCAAATTTGATACGTTCTCTTCGCTCAGTAATCAGTTACACACATATTCAAAGTTAGTTCTACTTCTTTCTTGAGATATATTTTCGTTTTGTTCAATTTCCATTGCTTACCACCGTTCGCATCATTATATTTACTTTCGAGCGGAGTAACATTCACGTTATTTGTACAGTTCTTTTAGTGGAGTAATTTTTCGTTCTCATCTACCTTTGCGAGGAAATTCCTAAGTATTACGTGATTCCGCACTCTTGTTCATGTATCATAAAAGTGGTCAACATACAGCTTGCCTGAATTGCCTTTTCTAGCGGTCTTGAGTGGTGAGTGAAATGCAAAAAAGGTGAATCTGTTTCTCAGTTTATTGTTAACCTATAATGAAACCTCAATGCTTACTCGAGAAGTTTCAACGGAAGGTATCATTGATGATCTGCCGAACTCGCTCGCTCAAACCGTACCATAAAAAAGCGCTTAATTCTGAAAATATTTTACCTTCTATATATTATACATCATTCTCCAACATTCTTAATTTCACCATCCTTCTATTTCCTTCGCTCTCAACGCATTGTTTTCAGCGCACCAATGTGACAGTATTCATGTCGCTTTCGAATTCCTGTTGCGAATTCTTTAGATGATTCCGAGCGAAAAAACTATTTTCAGAATGGAATCAGCCTCTAAAAAGAACAGCGCGACAAAGAAGGCGGCGCCATTGCGTGTGATCATCAATGTTTTGGATATTTTCATTGATTCCATTCGTCATCCTACCGTTGAACCAATTATATTCCTCGTTTATTTGGGTTGGATATTCAGTGAAACTTTACAATCACCAGCTTTTTATAGACGGTGGGTACTCTTTATGGACGTTCCAGTCGAATTGTTTCTTTTCATCCGAATGATCATTAACGAATCGTAATTAATAAACTAAACACATTGGGATGGCTGCCATAAAGTAATACTACAATCTTATGGCGTTCCAATCAACCGATTCTGTGATTGTCGTGCTTGAACATGAGTTCTTGCAGTGGAAAATCACTCTGTGATAAGATTTGTTGCCTTCTTCGGAAGTTTTTAGTCATTCACTGTCATTCATATCAACAAAACTGATCTTTGAAAGAGAGATAATGTGTATTTGCTCATCCGTAAAAGAATGTTTGGACTGATGTAAGGAATGGGAGTGCAAGGATGAGAACTTTTGTGCTTTCTCAAGACAAGGCTTCTTAACCGGGGGTGCTCGCCTCCCCCCTCCTCCGCCTTCCCCCCTCCTCCACCTCGCCCCCCCTCCTCCGCCTCCCCAAGTAATGTGAGATGATGGTACTTCAGGAGGGTGCACGATAAGGTTTTATTATTCCTACACTAGAGTAGGCAAGGTTAGATTTCAACGCATATATGTTACTGAAGTAAGCGATGATGGACTTTGGACCTTTTGAATGGACCTTTCAAATCGCTAGAACGTACCGTATTCTAATGGTGTACACTAATCTACACTATAAACACTCACCACAATGGATGAGGCATACTGAGTGGATGTTATGGAGATGCGAGGACACTCTAACTATTGTTTGGGGGGAGGGCGGGGGTTGCGAGGACGTTTCAAAATTTTCTAGGGCTGCGTGGTGATTAACAGGTTAAAAACCGCAGATTCAAGGTAAATGTGTTGATTACTTTGATAACAGTGACAACACTGATATGATGATGATAATAGAAATGAATGTAGAATAATCGAACAGAAGAATGCGAATGATTGGAAATATCACAACAATAAGTATGATTATAATGATGATAATAATTCAAATAAGGATTCAGAGTTTGTGAATTATATTTCGGTGGTATTGCCAGTTGTTCGCCAATCCTTAATGCAACCGTCGAAGATGAAGTTCAGATGCACGCGGCTGAATGGTCACTTTTCACCAACCTCGCATATCTTCTGCCAGCTATATTCGTTGACATTCTTTTAGGTGGAATTTCCATATTATTTATAGTTTGACATATCAACTGTACTGGATTTTTCATCACTTTCTATCAATATTCGCGTTGATTAATTGTGTTCTGTCGACTAAGAATGACGTTTTATTAAACTCTTCATCACCATATCATTAGGATGTAATTAGGGTGAGGTATGGAAAAAATTGAGTTTTTCTTTACCGAAAACAAAATATGCAGCACATGTCCCTCGACAAGCCTCAGCATGAACAACCTCAGATGTGAGTGAGCCTCAGGGTGTGCCCGAGGTGAATCCGCGGAGTGGCTGTCTAATTTTGAGTTTTTTTTCGGTTTGGTTTCCTTCGATATTTCCTTAGCAATTACATCTCGTTAATTATGCATGCTTCATGTTTCCGCCATGTATCACTGTCTTCGTTTACTGGCACTGTTCTCGTCACATTGCCACTGGAAAACATCCTTGAATCCAATCTCAACCAATTAGTTTGTGATTCGGAAATAATCCCCAGTTTCATCGCGATGAACATTATGAGAAGATCATCTGTCATGTTCCAGATAAAACACTGCTAATCAGATGCTCATCTAATATTCTTGTCCTCACACTTTTATCCAGAATAATGAAGTAAGCATTAATAGTTGAGTGCTTCCTATCGAATTTATGGAATGATAGGTTCTTGAGAGCCCTATAAATGTTTTGTTAATCACATAAAATTCATTTGTGAATTCCATTCATTCTGCTGGCCTAATTTCTGACTGAGACAGTCAACTGAAAATGAACGATTAATCAAAAACGCTTTTTTGCCGTTTCAGGCGCATACGCTGATCGGAATGGTCGTAAAATGAATATATTGATTGGTTTAATGGGCATCACAATATCTCAAATCGGATTCATGCTACTTTTCACGCAGTCCATTCAGATGCCGCTGTGGTCGATGATCATTTTCTTTGCCGCTTCGGGTACAACTGGTTACATGTCAATGGTACGTGAAGAGTGGATGCATATCATAGCTTGATGAAAATTTTCCTGAGAGATTCTAGAGCAAATTTAGCGAGATGAGAAGCAATGAAGCAGAATGGAAGATGAGAAAACGACTGTGATTCTCATGAAGCACGTATCTCTCTTTAGGCAATCATTCAAGATATCGTGACGACTCGAACTAAACAAGAATGAAGTCCTTAACATTCACTCACTAATACTTTGTTGAGCATTTCTTTCTGCCGAACCAGGGTATATAGCAATGATATGTTATGCATTTCTCATTTGAGATAATAATAGCAATAGCGCGATGCCCTTATCAAATAAAAACCTACCAGAATGATCTTATGTATGAAGCAATCAATCCACCCATATCTATCTTTTTGCAGTATGATTGGACGAAAGAAATCCGAATTTGATTCCGTAAAATTACTCATTTGAAAATGGTATTTTTATGATCGCTATTTTTTGCGGATAGAAAGCAGCAATTAACATGATTGTAACATTTTTATGCAACCATTTTCTGATATTCATATATGGAGTGAAATTTTTACGCAGCTTATAGAATTTCAAATAAAAGCAGTCCAATAGTCACCACTTGTGGAAAGTTGGGAGAAGAGACTGAACACATTTATTTATCAAAATTCTGTGTTATAATCAAAATTATTTATAAAATGATGCTTCATGAATGTTTTTTTCTGCTTGAAGATTCCCGTTTCTTGTAATGCATATTTGGCCGACATAACGGACGATAACGACAAGCTGATGATTCGTTCGGGTATTTTCACGGTTTTCCAATCGATTGCATCGGTAATCGGCGCCACTGTCGCTGCGGCTCTCAGTTGGGTTGGTCAGATCACTTCTATTCGGGGTTGCTTGCTAATCTTCAGTTGATGCATCAATTGGTGAAAAAAAATTCGCTATGCTTATCTCAACCATACGTTCATATGACCAACATCCGTTCAAAAAACAATAACTGCATCGGTCAATAATGACTAACGACATATCATTTTAACTTGTTCACATTGCAGTTATCAGTTACGCTGTCCATCTACATCGAACTAGGCTTATTCGCCGTAACGATTTTATATGTGTTCTGGAAGATACCGCAAAAACCTGCAGTTGGACATGGTATGCAATGCTGAATTTCGAGAGCCCCTCAACGAGATAAACGACCTTTGTCTTGTCATTTTTCCATTTGCCACAGCACCAGAGAGTTTATCATTCGATATTGATACCATTTCTAAAAGATTTTTAGGCATCTCCGCAGAGGCAAATAAAAAAAATTGTCTGGTCGAAGCCGTCGATTTGCTCAAAGAAGGTTTAAAATCGTATAGACGCAAACGACCAGGACATCGAAGGGCGTTCATATTCATAACGGTCACAGCACTTATGGTCACCCATATGACATCTGTTGAAACACGAATAAGTGAATATTTCTGTTTTCATAATCCTCAATTAGCTCCGATTTCTTGATGAACCTTTTACTCAGCATTATACCTTTGAATGTTCATTGAATTCTTTGAAATTGACTTATTTCAAAGCAGTAATAGGATATCTATGCAGTGGAAAGACTTAAATAGTTATTGCAAAATAAATGAAATGCCTTCACCAAATACCAAAAAGTATTCTTTAATAAACAGCATTATGAAATGTCATTTCAATTTGCTCGCTCTTTCAGGTATTATCATTGACAGTTACGTGTTTCGAAGGACCGATCGTGGATCATTGCAATGGACTCAGCGAGAGCTTGGCTATTGGAATGGGAGTGGTTTCTCGATATGTACGCGTTTCTTCAGTTAATCCATTTGATTTGCTCGTTGATCTCACTTGTATTTAGTCAAAAATAAATTCTAGGAAGGAGTATAAGTTACTCCAACAATTAATCATGCAGTTAAACTGAAACACGATTGGATAGTGAGACTTGATATTTGTATATCATAGATGATACGACTCTTTACGCTTTTTCAAGTAAAAGACCTGAAACAGTTGATGCCATAAGAGCATGCCATCTTGTTGAGCATGCAAAATGAAATTATCACTCGCCTATAGTAAATGAATAAGGTAAACAAACATTCCTCGCTGAAATAAACCAATAAACTTCTGGGCGAATAATCTAATAATTGCTCAGAACGATCACTGCATATTGATAACAGTCCCTTAATTGTGATTAATACCACATTTGTCGCCCACTTCTGATTTTTCTCCCCAATACATCAACGCATCCATGATCACACTATGTGATAAGTACAGCTCGACTCAACTACAAAATTTTCGACTTCATGTTTTTCTCATTCGATTTTCACGGAACGTTTTGGTCATCATTGTTCGGGTGTCCATATGACATATTTAATTTGAAGAAAGTCTCGCATCGATTTCAGTGATTATTGGAACATTGATCGGTATGTATTTGTTCAAGCAAGTGCTGCGATGTCGTCAAACAACAGTGATACTAATCGCAATAGCCTCAAGTACACTACGAGCACTTGTCATTGCATTAGCAACACAATCGTGGCACATGTATCTGGCGAACGCTATTGGACTGTTTGCTGCACTCATTCAACCAGCCGTCGTTTCGTTCATCGCACAGGTGAAGAACTCTCTCAGTCATTTGACCTCATCCACCTCATTCTCAAACACGATTATTGACGACAATCAACCGCAATCTAATCAATCGCTTCAGAGAAGTACCACCATAGTTCAGCATTCATCGACTGAATTCCCTTCCGTAATGACTAGTCTTGAAACCGAAAGATGTCCCAACTCAAGTTGGAACATCTTTCGACTTCTAGACAGATTATCACCGAACAGAGACGACTTCCGAAGTGGCTTCGGTCGACTGATAACGTAAAGGTTACGAAAACTAACGAGCAAAACCAAATACCGAAATTACCGCCAATCATTTCGGTAGAATATTGTTCTCAGTCGGGTCTTCTTGAGCAGTGTTCTCGGTCTTCATTAACACCTACGTGAATACTTTTAAAAGAACAATTGACATTTTGCATGATAACGCACTAGATGACGTATGCAAGTGCAAATATTCTTGATTCCAGTTGGTACCACTCGAAGAAATCGGTCGAATATTCTCGCTATTTGGTATTGGATGCGATTTGACGTTTATGGTGGCCACGCTGATCTATTCGAATATATATCGTCTGACTGAGCAGTGGCTACCTGGATTTCTTTTCTTCTTTATTGGTTTCTTGCTTTGCTCTCTCTCTTCAGAACTGAATTTGTTTATTCATTCCATTATTGTCATATCCCTCTCTACAGTAGTGAAATGCATCCATGTTTGTCGAATACTGAAGTGAATGAACACAATTCGATGAAATAATTACAGCTGGAGTACAGCTGATCATTTGGCTGGCAGTGCTTTGGGTGCATATTAAAAGTATTTTGGAAGGAGTTGGAGAGCAAAACTCGCAGGTGGATGATATCAGAAAGGTTTATATGTGCCACTTACTCTACAAATCAAACATTTCGAATGCGTTAAATTCAAACGCACGCATCTCTCTGTATAATCAGAAAACGTGTTTCATTCGAATCAAGGCATTTTAAATGGATTCCGCTCAGAGAATGGACCAAAATAAATGTAAATGAAAATAGAATAACGAGGGATGAAAATAATCCGCACAACGCACCATTTGCATAGTGCACAATGCACAATTACATTTCTCCACCACAAATTTCTATCGTTTCAATCTTTTTCAGACCATATCAATGATCGGCATTGAAAACTACCAATCGAATGGTGTCGACGAATCAAACGTTTCAAAAAGTGCTCGTGAGCCAAACAAGAAAATCTCCATTTATGAGCATGCACTGGAGCGAGTCGAAAAGTTGAAACAAGAACAAAATGGTCGTAATGCGGGGGACTTTTTTGACGGTTATGAAGCACCAGCCAGATACGTACAGGGATCGTTTTATTGACGGCACCAAATTGGATTCGGAAACGACGAAATTTGCACAAAAAAAAACTCGATGATAGGAGGGTAACGATGCATCTCTTGGAATCAAAACAATCTATACTGAATAGGACGAAAATATTTCGTCCCATCCGCATGTTCATCGGGCATACAATTGAAACTCGACGATCTCATGCGTATTCTTTCAAGCTCCGTGGCTTTCAGCAGCCAGCGAGTATATGCCTTCGTCGGATCGCGATCGAAATAAATTTTTTCTTTGCTGCTGCAACTGAATCTGTGCATAATGAATATTCGCAAGGGTCTTCGTACGTGAACCCTCTCTTCACTCTTGATCTCATATAAAGAGGCTTATCAAGAATATTCTCCAATCAATGACGCAGTATCTGTGATATTGATTATAGAATTTGATTGTCACTACAATCCACATTTGTTGTTCAATTTTTGATTTTTGTCAAATTGCTGAACGAAATACTTAGCATTGAAGCTGTCTGAGTTGTTATTGTTGTTGGATGATCTTATGTACAGCTGAAGAATGTTGTGACGAAAACTGTATGATAACATAAACTGGAATAAAGAAAAGCAGAGGAAGAGTTTTTTTTGTCAAATGTCAATTCAGTATAAAGTTTATTCATAGGGCAAAAACCTTTGCCAGGTGGATATTAACGTGCATTCTTCGCTATCACAAACATAACACTACTTTAAAACGCGGTTCTAAGTTCAACGCTTAAACTCTCCAACATGTTAACATAAGAGAGTGTTGAATTTGAGCGCTTCCCTTTTCAATTCAAGAGACTATGATTGGTCAAAAGCTTTTATAAGCAACCAATAGCATATGAAATGACATCAAGTATTTTATCACCTCGATCACGCATTCGTCAATGAACAATCCTGAATTTCCCTTTCCACATTTTTATGCATGGCCGCTTCTGTAATAACACACACTGAAATTAATTGAAATCTTCAAATGCAAGGTCGGGCCTCGTTTCCAAAATCAGCGCCTTTAAAGTACTACTTGCACCCACATGTGCGCATACGTAGGCAAACTTATCAGCAACACAGCAGAATCGTCACTAGGGTATTTACCAACAATTGCTATGAGACGCTAAGTGATCGTTGGGGAGCAATCGTTTGGCCGGGAACGAACCCATTGAAGAGCTGACCACCACTGGCCATGTGATTCCTCGACGACCACTAGAGGCAGGCCCTCAAATTTTAGTGGTACACCCTCCAATTTCACAGACAATGGCTGATGAAGAAGGCAGTTGTTCGTCTCACGACGATTCTGTGCCATCAACGCAATATCAAATCGTCACCGTTGGTTTGCTATTATCAATCTTCGACCAATCACCATGCGGATAAAACTGCTTGCATCATTAGGAAACATCTTGATCACAGAAAAGCGACCGATTGAATGAAACTTTTTAAAGTTCTCAATGCAAGAAAAAGCGATAAAATACAACAAAGATGAATAACTGCTGAATTGCGACTGGAAATCAGGCTCGTAGTCATGTCCAAATCACATTGTTTCGAATGTTTCACTACCCGAATAAGAGCCTTTCGACAACTCCGATGGTTGTTGATCACTTAATAAACAGCACTGTAGAACTATTAGCATGACAAATCCTGTGATGATACTACTGTGATCTTTTACGCTATCCCTCCTTACGCACAATTCACAATTAGCCTCTCCAATCTCGAACGCTGACTACGAGCCAATCATCAAAAATAAAACAGCGGAATGGAGACAAAAAACCACAAAAATTAATTTTTAGTTCAAACAAACGAAAAAAACATAAAATAATTCAATGAATAGATCAAAAGAATTGACTTCGTTCACATTCTATAAATCACTTAAACAACAACCAAAAGCAACCTCAACAATCAAAAAACTAGTCACGATTACCGTTCCAAAATATCACTTTACACTACAATTAATGATCCAAAAGTTGTTCTGATTCACTCAAACACTCGCACTTCTACACTTAACTCATACCGCGAACTTCATCAGTTTTCTGATTTTTCAAAAGTTTACTCTACCAGTCCACACAACGCATTTATATATTGATAAAGCTCAACTAGATGATCAGAAAACAGTGAAGCCGCGGAAATTAAGGAAAACAAAAGTGAAGTGTTTAGTTCGAGTGCCTTTCGTTGGGTTCAATTTTCATCCAACCTTCAGTTTCATTCACACCTCGTCATATGCTCATATTACAATCAAACTCTATCATATATCATTTACGATATCTCAAAACCTTTAAGGGAATAATAAGCATTATCGGAACAAAATCAATACAAATACGAATAACTGAAACGTTTGGATGTCATTCTGCAATCAGATACAAAACATGAATGAATGAATAAATCAACAAATAAATAACTAACTTATTATTAACTGAAATACAAATATGAACTATGACAGGAGACAATATCACAAATTATGTCGAACCAAACACGAAGAAGAAGAACAACAACAATAACAACAAAATCAACAAGAAAATAAAAATTGGATCCGCGTTAATGAGTTCAACATTCTCAAAAGCATAAAGAGAACCAACCCAAATCTACCCTACCCGTCGGCAATTTCGTCTACACTCTCAAATTATGAAAGTAATCTACTTCTTTTTTATAAAGAATCAATATGCAACCAGAGAAAAACGAGTGAACAAATCAACCAATAGTTAACCATATTATCACTTTGTGTTCCACATTACAGCAAGCAACCACAATCAATGTTTTGCCGCAGTTTTACACCTTAGAAATTTTAATCAAAAATGCAACAGATAGAATCGGTTTACGGAATTTGCACTTTTCGGTTGAAGAAAAAAACTCGCCTTTTCCACTATTAATAACCAATCCGAATAGATTCCATGCATTACAATTCATCACAAATCGTAACTGATCAACTTCCTACCACCACTTAATTTTTATCATCGATTGCAGATTACACTAATTAATCAATCGCTCATCAATCTCAACAAATTCCTGCGCATCAAACCACCGAAACTTCAAACACATAAATCCACACGTAACCAATGTTCTCTTCACACCAGTGACGCAATACTTCAACAAATCAAAAGCAATCAGCTGACGCATCAATCATTTCTTAGACGTCAAAACAGAGCAATTACGAATGTGCTCATGAAATAACTTTACTTTTTGATTTCTCGGTTTTTTTCAGGTTTTTGCTCCTTCTCCGAACATTTCAATTTCTAATCAGATAACTTTCGCTAACCCACTCGCATTTCGTTCTCACGTTGAATCATTCATTTGTTGATCTCCGATTCCTCGCTCTTCTGAGCAACAAATCTTCTCTTATTGTCACCAAGCACTACTCCTCTTTCCCTTGGATGAATAATCATAACCAATAAACATCCCACGTGACTACTACTCTAACACCAATCATTTCTAAACACTACTAAATTGCTTATCGATTTCGAATCTATTACACATCAAATAAATATATTATATACATATTGCTCATTACACAAAGATCGATAAATGAAGAAGGAGTATTTCGAGAAATATGGTCGATATCTGACTCAGTGAACGAGAAACTCCACAACGAATGGATAAAAAATAAAAGAAGAGAATAACGAAATAAGTAAGTTATAACAAATAAATGAATAGCACTAACGTCGTCATACTGATAATTCTTATTAATATTAGACATTATAACAAAGACAACACATACACTATTGATAATGCAAAATAACAAATTAATTAAACGACATTCGTACAGCACTCGCTTCCGAGTGAAACTTTCCCCTTTTCGCGTTCATGGGAGAGAGTTTCGTTCGAACCGAGTGGTGTACCAATGCCGTTGATGTTACCGAGCCTCAGCCATGCTATGATTTGGTTTGTGTCAAATCAATTAAAACCAATTATTCTTTGTTGGGAACGACTAATCAAATAATGTTTGCGAAAGAAAGAGAATTAACAAAAAAATGACATGTGGTTTCTTAATGACAAATATCCATGAAAAGAACAGATGAAGATAATTTCCAGTCACAATAATATCATTAGCCACCACAAGACTGCGATCGATCAATTGAATAAATGAATGAATGAATAGTAAATGAATAAACGATAATGATGCTCATATGAGCCAGTATGGTGTACCGTGCCGTCGTCCTTCATTGCACAATAGCGCCATAAATTATCTATCTCACATAGCAGTCATATTTGAAGATCGCCTTTAATCGACTTTCACAGAACCGTAGATTTTCTCGACAAAATAGAACGTCGCCAGAAAACCGATCGTTCCTGAAATTTTTGTGAACGATATTAAAAATACAAAGCACATGATGAGCTTTTATTTCATTTCGGCACATCAGCCATTCACCAATCACTTTACAGATAAACTGCACAGTTTTTCCACTTGGAAGTTTGAAAGCATGCGAAAAACCTCTTCAATACGGTTTCCGTCTACGGCATGTTTGAGAAAAGCAAATCTGAGTTATGCCCGATTTTACGCTTCGTCTTTAATTCCAACCCCGCTGATACTACAGCTGTCGGCAAGATATTACATGGGAAGCTGACCTATTGGAAAAAATGAAAAAGAATATTCCCAATGCTGCATTCAGTATCATATCCAAACAACTATACACTGTTAACAAAATACAGACTCAATTTTCACAAGCCTAAGCGGAAGGATAGAGCTGCTGTATCTCTGCGATGTTGACATTTGCTGTTCATTCATTTCAAGAATGTTCGTGTGATTCAATGACATAAACACGAATCACTCGAATAAAACAAACTGCCATACCAGTGGCGAGGAAGAACAAGAAAACGAAGATCAGCGTATATGAAAAGTAGAGAATCGTAGAAATAGTGCCCGTAATCGTGAGTTTTGCTGTGAAGTAGTGCACACAATATGCGAACAAATATACGGCCGTGAAACCTGACGTGAAAAATGAACGCCACCACCAATGATAGTCCTGCAAAGATCAACATAATCGAATGCGGAACTGAATCTGCCGAGAGTTTCGATATTGAACTGACACATGCAAAAATGCACGTATCAAGTCAAAACTACTGGACTGAGAGCTGATCATAAGCTGAGATGATGAATTTTATCACTTTGTTGAAGAACTGTTTGAAGAATATTTCTTGAAACCATGAGATGTCGCCATTTAACAGCGTTTCAAATACGAAAATTATTAGAACAGCAGAGAAGAATGATAAGTTCAACGGAATTATTTCATTAAACTATTCATTAACATAAGAAAGTTTAAAAAATTATTTTTATAATGCTTACTTCAGCACAAAGATGGAAGTAGCAGAGAAGAATGGTCGCTTCACTGCATGTGATCATCAGAATGATGAAGACGAGGAACAAGAATCCGAACATATAGTACATTTGGTGAGCCCTGCAAGAAAATATACATTGTTGTTATATGTCATTCAAATGTCCGAGAGAGAGAGAGATCTAACATTCAAACAAGACCTAAAATACCAAGAAAATGTCCGAGAGATCTAGAGATCCGAGAATTCGGTTACACGATCCGCTGAAATATGCATCGTGTAACCAAATTCCTCAAATGTCCTTTCTCAGAATCTACACGCAAACCAACTAACCAAATGCTATTCAAAATGAAGAAGAGTTGTATGAAGATGCAACCGAACGGAAGAATTCCTCCCATCAGCATTCCAGGTAACGGTTTCGTGTACATCGTTTGTTCAGGCACCTGACGTGGGATTTGATTCGTTCGAACTGGATGTTGGATTGCCTGAAACAATATTAATGCCATACTACTAACAACAACACATTAAAGTTTATTTAATCATCACCAAAAATTCACCAGTCCCCATTTTACCATCATCATTATTGCTACCACTGATGCTGTTGTTATGCCAATATTACACTATCAACTGTCACTACAATTCCAACAACCACTAAGAATAATGAGAATACTATGCATTATTGTCCTTATCGTTTCATTGCTACAACTCCACTTTATTACTATCATTTCTATCAAACTCACACCATTACCAAAGTTTCCACGTCTTCCCCAGCATTACTGCCATTATGATCATCACTACTACTCATATCAAAACAGGTAGGATTGTTGCCGGTTTGAACCATTCCATCAATTACATTTAACAATCTATCAAAAATCCAAACTGATCGCTGATGAAACACGACAAACTAATATTTGCAGAGTGAACATCAGCAACACAGTGAACAAATTGACATACACGTTTTCGGAATCCGAGGAATGCGCCAACGAAGGTGAGAGGAGTTGAAATGAATAACCATAGTGACAGCAATGCCACAAGTGTACCGAATGGAACGGCTGCTGATGAACCTTTTGCCCAGAGGAACAAGTTCGATATGAAGAACATCGCAAATACTATTCTGAAATTACAATTTGTCAACAATTCGTCAAATGATTCCCCGATCAATCACCACCGCACAGGTGGATACGATATGAAGAAAATGGCTGAATGTAGGAAGTAGAAAAATGAAGCATTAAATCAAAAATATCCAGTGAAATACACACAAACAAACGGCCAAGCAAAAACTAACCCAGGTACAAAGAAACTCGTCATGATTACGTTCGTTTTCCATGCTATTCCATGCATCGCTGCAATTTCAATTGAAAGCTATCAACAATTCTTCGAAATAATGACCATAAGATTAACAGAATAGAACATTTGAGTCTATTATGGTTAATGCTTACAAACAGATTTTTTTGGTTAAACTCAATCTCAACTCTAGATTTGTATTAGAACTACTTGATAGCATTCTGCATACTGCAGCAGCCAAATTTGTTCTTTTTTTCTGCTATATTTTCTGTCTCATCAATCATTAAGTCCATTTGTCCCTCGTGCAATCACCAATAATACTTCGTATAACGATGGTGATATCACAGACTGGAACAGAAATTACTGATTTTCGATCCTCATGTGGTTCTTTTTTCTCTAAACTTCTCAATAATTCGGAACAGAATCAACCCACATCCACCACAAATTATCAAACATAGTAAAGAGGAAGCGAAAGCGAATAAGAGCAACAAAATAGTTACTTTTATAGAGACGTGCTGAAACATAGCCAGCAATCACTCCAAACAGCACGTAGAACACCAACGCGAACGTCATCAATGATCCGCGATTTGCTGGCGACAGAAATCCAAGACATGCGAATACTATAAAAGAAGCAATTCAGTGCTAAACCAAAAAAAATATGCAAAAATTTCCAAAAAAGAAATACACGAATAAGGCAACCACATTAGGATTGATTTACAGACGCATAAATATTTCCTCCCAATCAGACAGCGATGATCGATTATCTCATTTGGAGTGATGAGTGATCAATTCAGATTAATACAAAACGATATTACCATTAATAATATGTAAGTGTGTTTCATCAATTTATGCTCTCCCCATAAAACTGCGTATCCATTCATTTTTATACCTTTAATCGATCAATTACAAATGGCATATCTCCTAGTGTAAGCATTTCTCTACAGACCACGAGTCATTCGCTTTCACAAATTAAAGTCTTATTGCGTTCCCTGCGTTCACCCCATTCATCCTCGAATGTACATGTAGTTAGCATATATATTACAAACACATCATTAGCACACGTATCTGTCTCAATCGAGTTTCGCATTTTATAGTGTACGTTTCCGCTATCGCCTGAACTGAATTCCAGTGCATCACAAGAGTCACACTGAAAGTGCACTTACACATTCTCGAACCTCTCTTTCACGTTCTGGTTAAAACCTACTTCTCTCATTACATGCACTTATATGTATATTATTGCGAATGAACTGTCCGAAAAAAAAATCATCTCTCTGAGAAAAGACTCACTCAATATTGGGCGTAGGCATAACTAGGGACACTCGCTCGCATTACAATGTAATTAAACTTAACGGCTGGCTTCCATGCACAACGATACTGCATGACATTGGGTATCGCAATGCATCTCAAAATTGAGCGCATTCCTAAGCATAAGCCGAAGCCTGGACTTACTTTGATTTATGCCAGAATTGCACTTTCAACGGCTCTCCATGGCATGTCAAAATCTTCAGCGTTGCGTTGCAATATCAAATATTCCGGTACCTACATAAGCTTATCTACAACTCACTCCTAGATGATGTCATATAATAGGAACGACTAAAATACGTGACTAAAATACTCAATATTGAATCAAGAGTGACGATGATCAAGGCGAAATATCGCGACGAACGTCAACCGATCATGCGGACGCAAACAGAATTATGGCATCCGCGAGTGAGGAATACCTATCGTTTGACTCATAGGCAAACACACATCTATAAATACTCATCCACCAGCAGCACTTTATATCCTAAGGTTGCTAAATACAAATTTCGGGACTGGGGCAACAGCATATCCACACCAATATGCAATTTTAAAACTCATCAAACTGCGAACGGGCTAACCCACGTATTGGATATTTCTGATGCTCGACTAAAGTAAGATGATGAAATGGGTTGAAATTGGATGAACTCTTTCGAAACTCATCGGTTTTGTTTCAATGTTAACTTCATTTCAATCATCTCAATAACACCACATCGCGCACAAACCGAGAAATTTGCACTCAACATGAAGATATCTTCAAAACATTATTTTCTAACAAATAATCACTCAATCCTTGAAATCATAAACCAAAATGAAAGCACCACCAACCGAGTGTCACAAACACCATGAATATAATCTGTGAACCGCTCCCGACGAATACCGACAAGAACATTGCGTGACGTGGTGGACGAAACACATCGCCATGCACCAATTTCCATCCGAATTCCTCTTGCGCATCTTCCTTTAATACATACACCATTCATTTTGCTCAATAATCAGACTCTCCTAACCCATCAAAAACAACGACAATTTCGTTATGATAGTATAATGCCGAAGCTGCGACGAAATTTAAACTCAAATATTAAGAAAATTCCGAATGAGCAAAGATAAACTATGAGAAGAATCTTTCTCTAATATTCACTGGAGTAGAACCAAAACAAAAACGTCACTATTACGACCGAGACCGCTGAGGACTAAATTGCCGAGGACTTAATTCAATAAGAAAACACCTGATGGGTTTCCATGTCGAGCAGTACAGGGGAGATGTAAACGGACGAAACAATAAAGAGGACACTCAGTGATATGCGATGTCCTGACAATCTAGTATGATAACTAATTAAATGAACAAATGAATAATCACCTCGTTTTCCAATCGATTATATCGTGCAATATCTCGATGCAGTGTACGCAACAAAATCATTCCAACCTATAATTTCATTCAAGTCATCTCAATCAGTCCATAAATCTTACTCAAGCAACAACTAATGTCATTCCTATCCATTTCACACGACCCGTACGAAACTTGTTCAACATCATTCATTCGATCATTAAACATTCCTTTTGTAAAAAACGAATAAAACATCAATGACTTTTGATCCTAACAAGCCCACCGATGATGAGCATAATTTTTTCAACCCCTCAAAAAATAAAAAATAAAACAACTCAATGTCGTTCATCTAGCTCTTATCAACCTCTGCTCTTGATATTTTAGGCTTCAATGCAAATTTGCCTGCCATGATAAGAAATACTGATACAAAATGAATGTCATTATCAGTCCTACCCATTGAATAAATTCAACTCATCATCAATTTTGTTAGCTCTTAACTCTCGCTCTACTTTCCAGTTATAATTACAATATCACTGCAATGAACGCCGAAACATGCAATTAAAATAATTCCGTAACGAACCCACATAGAACGCTACGATAATATCTAAACCTCAGAAGAGTCATTACTTTGATGAAATTTTGAGTCAATATTGATAAGCAAAACTTTTCGTCTGAGAACACAAACAACGAACCATTCCGGAGAGGAAGAGCACAATAACGACAGAGTTCATGATCGAGAACCACTGAATATTTGTATGCGGAATTGAGTCAAGAATATAGTCCCATCTCGATGACCATTTGACATCAGTTTTCTGAAATGTGATTCATCAAATGAAATAAGAAAATTTTTCAATTAAAAACCACGCCACCGAGTGGCTGGCTGATCACTGAATAAATGTCTCAATTTGGGAATAATTCGCTACATTCTCCACTCTTTCTTTGATTTATTTTAATGCTGATTAAGTGCTCACAGGCAACTTTCAAGAATAGCTGAGCTGCTCATGGAAGAAGGCGCTCCTTAGTCAAATCAAAATTTTCAACAAATTCTTCACGAAATAAACAAACTGCCTCTCATAAACTAATTCGTTTAATTCTTCAATTTTACTTCCCAACTCCGTGCAAAATCAATGTATGTATAGAGTTTATGCATCTACTCACGTCTCTCAATCAAATATTCTCATTTTATAAGCATGGACTGATGAAACACATTGATAAAATTGAAACGGTACGATGAATACGCACCACCCAAACAACTGAATACGAATAGATGATGCTGAAGTCTCGATCGGAGGCTTTCATCGCCAACGGGGCTGCGTCACGATGGCAATCCATCTTGTTGACAGACTCGTGTTTCACACTTCGCGGCTGTACCTTAATACGAATCACACGTCCACCAACTTGCTCCTCCAAGAAGTTCGGGTCTGTGCTCATGTCCCGGTACTCGATTTGTATATCAACATGATTAAACAGATAATAACTGTCCGGTTGTCTATAATGTGGGTCCAGCACACACGCATCTTTCGGTTTACCATCCGCAGTCACATAACAACCCATCGGGAAACCAGTCGTGCAAACGTTCTGATTTTGTTGATTGATAAAGCAGAACGTCACTGGCATATTGTCCACTATCCTGAAACATTTGTACATATTCAATCAAACAAAATCACTATCGTCACCAACATCTTAGCTTTTGTTCTACTCATAATATTCTGTCTACTACATCTAATCTATCACATACTTCCCCAATTTCAAATCAGTTGAGTTATGAGCGTTTCTGCGAATAACTATTAATCTAATTTATTGCTTTCAGAAGTGAAATGAGCCCAGTTCATTTTGAAATGAGCTTTTGTTGATTAATCTACATCATAACTCAACACTCTTATGAATATATATATATATATATTCATCACAACAGGAACGTAAAATCGATTATGAATTATTCGCAGGATATAGAATCGATTTATTATTGCTACTTGGACGTCGAGTGGTTGTTTTATCAATCGCTGTGAGCGATCGGCGGAATATTTTTATTGCTAGAGTTACGATTATTTATTGGATTGATATTTGACTGCGTTTAATTATGCGAAGTATTCACGGCGACTAATTATTTACTCAATTGTGTTCGGTTGGCCTACTCGCCTAGCCAGCGGGGTGGCGTAAATCAAGGCTAAAACAGTGCGAGCGGAAACGTGAGCATTGTGGCCAGCAACGTTACAAACGTTTCATAGTCTGAGCAATCCAGGTAATATTATTGCACCGAGAAAGGTAAATGAAATGACGAGCAATCAGCACGGTTGCACTAACCACTAACCAATGATGCTGGTAATTCAGTTTCATTCCTTTCTGCAGTAACTGAAGCTTGGCCACATCAGATTGCGATGATGACTTATAGTCCTTTTGACACAACAATGCGCAATTCTTTGTCTCTTTGAATGCTATCTGCAATTATCAATCACTATGCTTCTAAATACGTCTTAAAGAAACTTGCTCCACAAATTCCTAGACCATCTAAAACGTTTTTCAAATGAATTTCGACGCGATAGAACACTGTGAAAAGAATTCAAGCATTTGAGCCTCACGACAAAGATTTTCGACCTTTTCTCCTTTCCGCGAATGAATCAAAAAACAGTACACCGTTCTCACAAAAACGTTATCAATTCATAACGAATGAACACAGCACAACGAAATTTTTAAAACTAATTGAAAAGAATCAACCACAAAACACTTCAAAGAATAATTTTTTCTCAGACATTTCAAACATTTCAAACTCCAAGTAGTTAACCATATGTGACAGTATAAGAGAGCGAAAAAAAACAAGCACTGAGTAACGAAACTAAACTCCACAAAAAATTTCAAAAAAGATGAAAATACAAACACTGTAAAGGCTGGGTCGTATCCGCTCGCCGAACAGCACCTGTCCTAGATTTTCCACCGGCGACTCATCCTCGCTACCAACACAAAAGTCAAAACTGAAAATATTCGCCATCAGTCGCAACTGGAAACAGCGAAAAAAATTATCCACCAGAAATTCTCCTAACAGTAATTAAGTCAAATAAGTAATCCTGTAGTCCCAAACGGTTATGGAAAGAACAACTCTCGTAATGGCTCAGACGTCTGCTTTAGCTGAAGATTACCAGCAAAGTTTAGTGGACATCTGTAAGAGGTCTCAATTTCGAGTGAAGGATAACGAAAAGAACAAAAGTTCGACTCCAATCTTAAGTTCGAGCAATAACCCCGTTAACTGCATGATTGCCAACCGAGTCTCTCTTTTGCTCTTTTAGAAAATGGATTCGTTCACAACAATCGTTCATCAATATTTGGAACCTAACATTCGAGGCCAGAATCAACAAATAAGCGCCAGTTTTGTAACAGTTCTCAATAATCATCAACCCTAAGGAACTGACTGGGATTCTTAAGTGACATGCCTCCTAATTAAAATAAATATTTGTCATATGCGGTTTTACTTACACACGTGTCAGTTTATTTGACACTTATTTACTTGTGAGTCAGTGTTCTGAAGAACCTTCGTATTTATTCATGTCGTTTACCAGATAAACCTTTTTTAATGAATGTCCATAAAACGATTTAAAAAATGACAGTTACAAATCAAAACATAACGAACAAAGAAGAGAGATTCAGTTCAGCAATACCTGTGATATTCGTATGGAATAACGCTTTGATCACTGTCCAATCGATTGACAAACAGTGATATGTTACTCTGTAAAAAAACTTTTTCACATCAAACATTTTTTAAATAATGGAATTTGATATGTACTCAAATTTTCAAATTCGCACATTCCTCATCGCACTCCGGTTTTTCAAGGAATGATAATAATCTCAGGCTAAACTAATACCATCCCAGTAACGGTTACAACTCAGGCTTTCTTCAGGCTGAGCGAATATGCCACGGATTGTCCCCAGATCCTTCTTGCAAGGAGCAGAAAATCACAGAATTAGATTACAACGATTCAAGAAAGAATAATTATCACTACATTCGTAGGGTGGTTTCGTGGGACTTCTCGCATTTATCAACTTTACAGTGCATCATAGAAGAAGAACACTATGGAACAGAATTATAAAATTTGAATATCCGCGCTGAAAAATTACAGAAAACGAAATTTGAAATGAAATTGACAGAAAAACCTACAGGGCAGTTGGGTTTCTGCTGAGATTTTTCACAGAAATTGACAGGTGCAAGACCTGGTAGATAGAATGCTGTTGTCATTCCCGTCAGCACTGCTAACAAAATCAGCATAGTGTTGGTGCATAAGACAGCACCCGACAGACCCATATTCGCCATATCCGATGAGCAATCAGCGGAAGATTGAAGAGTTAGCACTCCACTGAAACGAATGCATTCAATCAATACGGCATGTTGTACATTGAAGCGAAAAGAGTTACACTCACGCATGAGCCGTTAATTTTTTTCAACGTCATCTCTGTTCTCTCTTCAACGACTTTCTTCACAAATGCGCTAAATGATGGATCACCTAACCGCTTGGAGCAGCGATTTCAGTACGTCAAATCCATGAAACCATCTCAATACTACGAGATCACAATTACGGCTTCTTCAACTGATACGTGAATTTTTCATCTAACAGTGGTTCTTACGCTGGTGCTGCTTACAACTAGATTAGAACAGAAAAAAAGTTCTCCGAACCCTAAAACGATGACTGAACCGTACAATAAAGCGAATGACCCCGCAATAACACCATAAATTGCACTTAAACAAAGAACAATTAAGCAAATCCACACCGTAAAACAGCTCATCCACGTAATTGTGCGACGTATTGCCACGAGTGATACAGTAATTTGTAATAGCGCTTTGAGAGCAGTCTTGATGAGGAGAATGATAAAAAATGTGGCGATGCTCGCAGCAGTGGATACGGCAATGGATTACATTTGGTTATAGGCTTAGGCTTAGGCTGATCCTAGGGAACCGTCTATTAATTTACGAAGTCCAGACATGGGATGAAGTCTCAGTCTATTTACAAGTGCAATCCGTCGTCTGCTTATTGCTGTTTACGACTGAAATGCCTATTGATATAAACGAAGATGGATATTTGTGGATAAAAGTTCATTTCAATTAATTTGCGAGTATTTTTCGGCAGTGCGGAATTTTTTAGTCGGAAGATGCGCAGTTTCGTTTGATCGAGAAATACATACAATAGAGAAATTCCCGCAAACGTTCTTAAAAACAATTGGTGTCGATGTTCATTGAATCGGAGAGGGATTCATCGAACCTCCTGAATTGATTTGCCTCAGCACACAACTAACTTCATCATCCCTTACCAGATGTTCTGGTCAGAATTCCAACACGGAGGGAGGTCTTTGAATTTCACTCGCACATACACGTGAAATTTTATTCGCCAAAAAAACAGGAAAGCTGTATAAACAAGTACATCCCTGTTTAGTTCACGAAAAAGCTACACCTTCAGAAGTTGTTTACATTACTGTAATTACTGTTGTATTATAAAATTCGAGCGTGACCGAAAAAGTAATCGTGAAATGAGTGTGAAAAATTTCGCTAATCTTATGAAAAATTACTCCATTGTAATTGTGTCGTGATTATCTTAAAGGCACTATTAGCCTATGGATTTCAGTTCAATTTATAAACGAGGAAATAAATATTGCGAATTCAGCAATCCGACGATTGTTTTGAAAATATTTTTGACCAAATAAAAGAAACGATCCAACCGCTAGCCGCCCTCATATTCTTTCGGCTATACAACTATCTTTAAGTCAGCAACCATGACATAATATTATGTTTCATACGTATCTTACAGTCACAACCTCAATGGTTTTGAACTGATCACCATACGACAGGACAAAGCACAACGTCAGTTACCATCTGAAGACAGAGTGTATGGTTGATAAGTAATAAGGAGTAATTGTTAATGTGCTAATGAAATCCATGCTTGTTTCAGTTGACCTCACCATTGGAAGGATACTGTTTTAATTTTCGGCGAATGCCAGATTTGAAGCGGAGACGGCAAGCCTTGAAATATAATTCCTTACACCTGGTTCTCAACCTACCAATGTTTTACATCCCGAGAGGGTATTCATGTGTTGAATTCGTCCATAAAGCAAACAGAAAATACACAGTATACAGAGACTGATCGTACTGACATAAAGGGATACATCTTACTGATACTGATAAAGGAATACATCAAAATCTCAAGTTACCGATATTATAAGCCAATATTGAACATATCAATGTTGTATTTTCGGCGGTAATTCTGTGCATCTTTTTCTATTTCATAGTAATTTAGCAATTTCATCTTGGCTCATCATTCACATTCTACTCGCATCGTAAACAGGAAATGTAAATTCTAACCGATTTTGTGGAGTGAAAAATGAAACATTAGGTTTGTTCAGATCAATTTTAACTCACGATCAGGCATATTTCCTGCCACACTTCGACTGCATGGAATAGTCGAAGTGTTTCATTGATTTACTAGATCATTCGTATCCGTGGATGTTTATAAGGTAAATATTTGTAAGCTGCAGGTTTGATGTAGTTTCGAAAAACTAGAACTGACTGATTCATAGATGACGTGGTTCTTAAGAGGGTAACTTCTAATGATTGTTTCAATGGGGAAATTTTTCTCACTCCACTACTTTTGCATTTCCGAGCTAGAACTTCGGAAGTATATCCTAATGCTTTGTTTACATTTCTTTTGTTTACACCAATAAAAGCGCTACTCGTAAGTTTTTGTTTATAACTGAGCCATCAATCGCAGTAAGCTGATCCTAGTGATCACTGGTAGACCCGTAATAAAGACTGGCTTTGAAAGGTGTCCAGATGTGGTCTTTGAGAGTTTCGCTTACTGGATGTCATGATTGTTTCCATCTGTATCAAGTTAAGAGACTGCTGGTGAAACTAATTTCACATTAGAGGGAGAAGATCTCTAACTGTGAACCTTAGCAAGGATCTGACCACGGGTAACAAAAGCAAGCAGTTTGACATACAGTGATCCTCGAGTCAAGCCAATACAATCGATGCTGAGAAGTGTTGATGAATGAAAGCAATCAATATTACGACTTCAGTATCTTTTGAAAGAAGAGACATGCTCAAAGGCATTGTGCAATGCAAAGACAAATTCAAAGGCAGCTTTTCTTACGCATACTTGGATCCCATCAACAATTGATTCACTAAACACCAAAGCAGGGAAATTCACATTGACGATCCGTGAAATTATTGCACTATCATTTGACATCGCAAGTTTCCGGAGTGCCTTTGGACAACATTTTGGTGTCGAGTTTTCGGTAAAGTGGCCAAGAAATCGTTGCAATCGTTGAGAAAATATGCTTTAACGAACCTTTATTCATAACTTAATTTTGTCGGGATTTACATTCCTACGAATATTTACGGTAATGAAAGAAGCCCGCAAAATCAATCATCAGATTTGAATAAGAAGTGTTCGTGTGAGCTAAATTACGTTTTTCTCTCATTTCAGCCTTGAATTTTTCAAGCATGAAAAACCCCTAGAAATTAACGATAAAGATATCGAGCTCGAGGCAGGCAATGATTTGGCTTCTACACCTCGTTCTGCCACTCCATATTATCCTTTTGGATGCACACACAAGATTTATGTGAAGTATAATTTTAATAGGAATTTCAACATATGTAATAGGAAAATATATAATAAAAATATGCTTGATAAAAACATATAATTAAAAATATTACATGAATGGATGATACTGTATAGAGTACAAAGAATTTGCAGATGTTAAATTTAGCAATATGACACCACAGTGAAAAATAAGATCATGGGAATCCAGACAGACACTCTAAACGCTGTTAACGTAGAATATAAAGAAATGTCACCTATGTGGAGATCTCATTTAGAATAAGATAGAATGAATAAAGGTGAAGCGACCAAACACACCATCTGATTTTCATTTCCATGTATTTATGCTCTAATGATGTTGCAATACGTACATTCTGATGTTCTCTCGTTGTCGTGGTTATCACACTTGATTTTTAACTGATCGAAATCAATATTCGAGATGCTATTATATTAGCTATATTGCAATTTGATCAGCTTGTTGAAAATGATACGATTCAATGTGATGATTGCCACTATTCTTCATTATTATTATACTTCCATGAAGGCTTAATTACTCAAGTTTGAAATTTTACCATAACAGATTCCTCTCCTCCAAAGTGAGTTCAATCCTCTCATTCTCTCGCATTCCCTTGCATCTTGATGACAAATGAAAACGAATTCTTCAAAGCAATATTCGACAACTATAGAAGAAGCATAACAACAAAACCAATCAACAGCCATTTGTCAATTTCTTCAATTCTCAATATGGCTCCCTCAAAACCGTTGAAAGATGAAATTACTTTGATTGAAATGACATTTTCAAATGTATGCGTGAGTGACATTCGCAAATGACATTTTTGTTATTGACTGCACAATTTTTGAGTTTTGTAATCAGCTGGGTTTTCAGATGGCAATAAATTGGGTCCTATCTACTGACAAGGCGATAAATTATTAGGCTATACAAGGCAGTATGTATTCATTGCTTTCTGATAAGGCATTCTTGAAAGTAATATTGGACAATTGAAATAAGATAGAATGAAGGCAGTTTGATACACATTCATAATTCGGTTCCTAATGATAAGGTAGTTTGATAAGATAATGGTAAGTAATGATAAACAAGAGTAACAAGGCGATAAGGTGCGAATCAATAAAATACATTACGAAATCTTCATCATATGCTCGATAGAAAAGAAACTGAATATAAGAGAGTTTAACGAGTGATTCTGCTGTGTCAGAGGTGTTCATTTGCACTTGAACACAACGCATTCACAACTCGTTTCATCGTCGACTCTCATTCGAAATGGTATGTTGTTTCCATTGGTTTCCATCCTATTCACAACATCTTCACTGATTTTTATTTCGAAATTTCTGCATTTCTCCTATTATTGCAAGCATTAGCTGCTGGTTAGTGAAGGCATCCGAGCGAAATTTCATGCCGGTTGGAATTTGACTGACGTGAAATTTCATCGTTCCGACAGTTGGAATTTCGACCAACTATCGGAACTGTTCAGTCGGAATCCGACCGAATTCACATTTTAACATTCCGACACTCGAAATTCCGACCGGCCTTGCAAATTGTTTGGTCGGTATCCGAATGTCAGAATTCCTTGCGAAATTGTCGGATTTTTCTGACCGACCGTCGGTCGGACGTGATCACCACTGCTAGTGCACATAAGTTGGAATTTCTGGGTTTTAATCAGTTTTAAGCGAGGGCTGATGTTGGGTTTGGAGATGAGATTCTGATTGATTTTAGTCGATTATAAAGTTTTCTAGAAGCAAATCAGAAGTCAGCAAGCGTTTTAGACTGTAGGCCCGTTGGAGAACCTGTACTGCTTTATGAGCACCACAAAACCTTCATAATTTCGATGGGCATTTTGTAAGGGGCACAATTTGGCAGGTGAAATTAGTGCTTGCAAAATATCAACGATTTTCTCAATGCCAGATTGATATTAATACCGGTATCGTTTTCAATACCGATACAATACCGGTATTGAGAAGCAACTTTTGAGGTATAGAAACGTGACTTGTTCAACACATTCTTTTTGAGGCAGTGTGTTCGTAATTATTCAGAAAACAATTTATTTAACAACTTACTCACTAAAGCTTAAGAAATTCAGCAAAAAATACAAAAACAACAAAAATGGGTACGATTCATGCTCCAGTGGTGATGGATATACTACCAAATTCACTTAAAATGACTTGTGGTGTGAATACCGGAAATGCCGACCCCACGAATCTCGAGATCTGTATCGCTTTTTTAATGCCTGCGTTCGGTGCTGGATGAGATAGATGTATTCTACAGAATCTTAAAGGGTCCATAAAACGCACTCAATAAAATCACACTGCTAAAAGCATAATACACCAGGCGAAAGTATCAGTCAAAGAAGCTATGGATGTGTTCGTGAGGTTGCGCGATTGTGTCGCCTTCTCGTTAAAGATGTTGTTTTTAATTGCAGAAGTGTGTGCTTTTATTGGCTGTTGTTTGTGTTGTGATAACAAACGCACATCGCACTCATCCACTTCACCACCATCATGGTCATCGATCACGATCAACTGATAATTCTGATGACTACAAACCGAATCAGTACTACGGGGGTAGAAGGTTAGCAATGCAATACAATTCATTCTACTATTTTGATTTTTTATCTGATATGACCAACCAATTGACAGACCTTCATCCTCATCAATACCTTCGGTTTTATGATGAACAGTCATTCCTGTATTCCAGTGGTTCTTACGCTGTTCAGCTTCGTTACCTCATTTGGCCATAAGGCAGACGGCCCATTTTGAGGCTGCTTATTGTTAGCGAACATCGGAATTTCCCATTTCATCAGCCAAATCAGTTAAAGCCGCTTGATGAAATGGGCATTTCAAACGCTATTTTGGCAGACCTTCATTTGTCACAATCGCTTCCCATCATTGCTGTCATACGATATTATTACATGCTAAGATGTCCCATGAGTAAATACTTTTAGACGCAGAAACACTTTTCCCCAAGAATTAATTCATTGATTGCTGCGCACAATGAAGAGTGCTGGTTTTCACCATTAAAACATCGCCTGTATCATTGCGATCACTTCGTTGTGAGCAAATACCTATTTTGGAGGCGTTGTTAAACATTCAAGGGGGAAATATAAAGGAAAATCATGTTATGTACACAGTCAGCAATTTCGCTAATATTGAATAGTATTTTAGTGAACGCAATTTTGCTTGCCAACCAATTGCTAACTACATCATGTAGCCTCTCTTAATCACATTAAGACTGCACTCAATATGCTGGAAATCTCATGGTGTTAACCAGGCTCGAGCGGCCCAATATCTAGATACCTAGAAAGCCATTGAAGCTCAAATTTCAAATCTTGAAACTGAAAAAACTGACCTCGATTTTGAAAAGGAGACTACCTGCATTATTGGGAGAGGTCTAGCTAGTAAGGTTGCCTGCATTAATGCAGTTATACATATGAGTTGCTGACTTAGAGTATTGTGGTCAATTGAAAAAAATGATTCAAAATCGACAAAGGGGTTAAACTGATCTACCGACGATCACAACACCGAATTAGAGCAGTCACAATTTTTTCCGTCAGTATACACCGTATTCATTTTTAGGTAACTACTTGTTATTATTGATGAAGTAATGAAATTTTCATTTGTTACCGTTCGAAGTCAACAAATTCAGATCAGTGCTGGATGAATTTCGAGATCGCAAAATCAGTTACGAAGCCGAGAAGCTGACCGGACAAGAGCTTGTTGATTATGTGAACAGTCATCAGAAATTATGGAAGGTGAAACGATGATCGTATTTTTGATTGCATTTTTAGAATACATTCTTAATTTTGTTTTGCTCATATTCATTCGTTTGTTACAATTCAAGAAGATTTTTAAAGTACTTTTCATCTTACGATTAGATGGCATTCTGTGCTTGAAATATCGTGAGTTGGAATTAGATCCGACTTCTGTGTGATTTGCATTTGTTTTTTTGTATTTTTTCCGTTTTTCATATACTGAGGTCATCATAGCCGGCAAAAAATTGTGTAGATCACGCATAAAGGCTACCCTCATGTCTATTCCACTTTAGGTTTTTCTACAACAGGTGATCTATTTGGCTTGAGAAACCCCACTCGTTTTTGTATTATAGAACTATTACGAAATGCTCATGGATTGCAACCTTTCTTGGCTGAGTTAAATGTCTTAGCGATTCCAGAAATTATAATCGTTATTGATTATAACCC
Organism: Anisakis pegreffii; assembly: GCA_035041965.1. Classification (NCBI taxonomy): domain Eukaryota; kingdom Metazoa; phylum Nematoda; class Chromadorea; order Rhabditida; family Anisakidae; genus Anisakis; species Anisakis pegreffii. The sequence continues at coordinate 15,719 of JAPYMA010001559.1, read as the reverse complement.
AGTAATCACGTGCAATGTCTATTCATTAGTTCTCTTCGGTCATATACAGAACGACTTCTCCATTTCCGTCATATCTGGGAAGATGGCGATTTTCAGTCAAAAATCTCATCAAAGATCTTACTTGAATAGGCGAAGCTGAACACAAAATTTGCGGACTATTCACGTCGAGTGCAGTATGGTTTGATGGGTGTTAAGCACGTTTACTTATCAGCTGAAGATAAGAAGCATCTGTCGCCAACGCGTCGACTCGATATGTACATTCCGGAACAGTTCGATGCTCGAGAGCACTGGGATTATTGTAATTCACTGAAAAACATTCGCGATCAATCAGCTTGCGGTAATCACATAAAGCAATCAGTCCTTCTCATATTGATGATCTGTATTTTGTGAGCAAATACAGTGAACGCAGTTATTCAATTTTTAAATAACACGAAGCACTGACTGATATAAAGTTGAAAATTTTTCCTGGAATACTCAAGAAAACTCACGCATTGAATGATCAAAAACTAGTTTTAAAGAAAGCCTGATTATGAGCTCTTCGTCATCCCCTCGCCTTTTCGAATTGGTAATTGCGAGATCAGAATGGTGCAGCAATGATTGAAATGTCCAACCTTTTGCATGTCTAGGTTCGTGCTGGGCTTTTGGTGCTGTAGAAGCAATGTCGGATCGTATTTGTATTGCTTCAAAGGGAAAAATTCAAGTTTCACTCTCTGCTGACGACCTTCTGAGTTGCTGCCATAGCTGTGGTTTTGGGTAGGTTGACTTTAAAGTTTCAATATTTTCTTTAAATATTTCAACAGTGTTTTTGGTGAAAGTTATTGTTCCTCTCCCACAAATACTATAAATTTTGTTCATATGGATGAAAAACAACTATGTTTTGAGTGGTTATCGATACTCACAATGGGTATACATTTTTCAGTTATTTCAACATATTGCATTCCTCGTTCTTCGCTATCATCTTCTTCGAAGATAGACTGAAGTTTAGAAAAAGCATCGTTCTTGTTGAATCCTTCCTTGACCACTTATTCAGATACTTTGGGCAAGTGCAATTATGAGGTGAATAAAATAAAATGAATGATTAAGTTGTGATGGAGGTGAACCGACGGCTGCGTGGAAATACTGGGTTAAACAGGGAATCGTGACTGGAAGTAATTTCACGCTGAAAGAAGGCTGTAAACCATATCCGTTCCCACCGTGTGAACATCATTCGAATAAAACGCATTATGACCCGTGCAAACACGATCTGTATCCAACGCCGAAATGCGAGAAAAAATGTGTCAGCACTTACACGGCTAGATCGTATGAAGACGATAAATTTTACGGTTCGTATTGGTGATATACTCACAAATTACGGCACTTTTTTCTGTCGCACCTATGCCTGTACCTGTACTGGTACAGGTACACTCTCTTAAGAAATCTAGAACTGTAGAACAAACACAGGTACAGTGAAAGCAAATTTTTGGGAGAAACTACTGTATTCCTGCATATTGCTTCTGTGACTTCATATGCATTGTATTATAAAAAATTAAATCAGCAAAACACGTGCACATACTGTGCGGATGTCAAATTATAATTTTAATAGATTATCATAATTTCATTAAATTGTACAGGTACAGTCTGTACCAGTTTTTCAAAGAATTATGCACGTACCTAGGCACATAATTTGACAGAAGTTTGGGTAAAACATCAATGTGTACAATGAGTTGTTGCAATAATGTTTTACACGTATCGTTAAGAATGGAATTGATGGCTGCAAATAATGGACGGATCTTTAAATGATTAGAATCAGAGGTTAGCAATGGTGCGCTATCGTTAACCAGCGAAACAGCCATTCTGCTATTTCGCTAACTAGCAGAGTAGCGGAATTACGCACTATTGCCCACCTCTGTTTTAACTCACCCAATGTAATCATTAAATTAAAATCAGAATTTTCTGTGCATCTTCATTTACTTTCGGCATCTCAGTTGAAAGGTATGACAAATTCAGGCAGTGATTCGTACGGTGTTGAGGATGATGTGGAATCCATTCAGAAGGAAATCCTTACTCACGGTCCGGTTGAAGTTGCGTTTGAAGTATACGATGATTTCTTGGCGTACGACAGTGGCATTTATGTGGTATGTTGACTGCTTACTCAGTGATGATTAAAGTTTGTTGAGCAACAGTCGGTGGCAGTGACATTCGGTCGTCGTTATCCATCGACGGATATGTTGCCTTAGGTTTCAGTGAATGGCCACCGGAATTCGGAGACCACAAACGATAGACACTCAACAATATTGCTTAGACCACTGCAATAACAAGTGACCGTTTCAAAAGGTTTGCTTGAATTTTGGTGGTGAAATAATGTCAGCATGGTTGACTAATGGCAAAACATGCAGTTGACGACCACCAACAAATAGATGATTCGATTACCATCGACCTAACTGATAATGAAATGGTGTCAAAACGATTAATGTTACATTGCTGATAAATAACATTAGCGTTTAAGAGACACAAAACTAGTGTTTTGCGAGAAATGGAGAATTTCGGAGAGCCCATCCTCGCCCTCGACTTTTTTCGAGCAAATCGCATTTTCAGGGTCCCAGACTATAAATTTCGTCCCGACTCATTCTCTTCTCTAGGTTTTTTCCTTACTCACGACGCAATGCTTGAAACTATGCGGCCGTAATCAAATGTCCATCAAAATTTCTCTTCTTGCAGTGAAGCGGTCTCACATGTGATCTGTCTGCTCAGAGGTAGTAGTTATTGGGTTAATTGAGAATCAGCCTAGCGAAACACGTATTCAAGACGAAGTTTTTCAGCATACAGGTGGTAAAATTGGTGGTGGTCATGCAGTGAAAATGCTTGGATGGGGAGTGGAACAAGGCGTGCCCTATTGGCTGGTTGCGAATTCGTGGAATACCGATTGGGGTGAAAATGGTCAGTGTTTTGGTGTCATTTAGATGAATGCATACGTTTTTTATTCTTTTTTGACACATCATTCTTTGAAGTAATCATTTCCTATATTACTTCGTTGACCTTATAAAGAAGTGACGAAATTTTGATTGCACAAGCAATTTTTAAGTAATATCAATTGAAAATTTTAATGCACTCCCTTTTCCAAGAAGTTTACTTGTTGATATTCTATCATATGACCAACATGAAAGTCATTATTGTCCGGAAAAAAAGGCAGGCAGTTTCAGGTTTCTTCCGTATTCTACGCGGTGTTGATGAATGCGGTATTGAGTCGGGTGTTGTCGCCGGTATACCGAAATTGAATCGCACCCACAAACAATTTTATCGACGATTCAGACTTGATGACGAGGAAGACAGCGATGAGAATGACTCATTGTTTTGAAATGAAACTGTGAACACTATTCCTTCATAAAGTTATTTCCTAACAGTCAGCTCTAAATCCAATACTTCTAAAATCCTAGCATGTCGCCATCCTGACCTCAAAATTATCCGTCCCCTATCGACTAATTGAATGATTTTCCACGGTTTTCATCGACTTTTCTGCTCCTCTCATCGTACACCTAAAAGCGTTTGAGACCAATTTAGTCGACTCCTATCGCTCGATCAATTCATATGTAAGGGGATATCCAGAGTTTTAGAAGCACTGTTCTAAGCGATCATTCCAAGTGACGGAGCTGACTGGAATTCACTTCACTCTGAAGACAAAATCCATCTTTTCCTTCGTTTTTCAATGCATTATTATGTCTCATTATATTTGTTTTATTATCAGTAATGCTTAAAAAGCAATTATTTCATTTATTCTTGTTAAATGTTTACAATTAACACCGTTATACACATCTGCAACTTGAACAAATCTTATTTATAATAATGCAACCTGAACTGATATTTTCAATAGCAAGTTTTCTCCATGTGCCTTATCATTACAAGTGTTAACATTGAATGAGTACCACCTGTTTCCGTTTACCGTTTTCATTGACTTATTCGTTTATGTTTTGAAGTGGTTTCATGTTTTTTTCATGTTTCAAGTTTTCATTTTCAATGTTAAATGCTCTAAATTTCGTTCATTAAAAGTTTGAAGTGGTTCTGAGTTGTTATGAAATAGGAAAGTAAAGGATTACGTGTCAGCTTAGTTTTAGGGCAAGGTGGAACGGAGTAGTCAATGGCGTTTCCTAATATCGAGTTGATACAGAAAATTTGCAATACTGCATCCTGTTCTCGTCTCTTCTCGTCTCCTCTTGACATTTCTCGGAACAAAAAGTGGATTCTGGACGCACACGTTCGAAGGGGATGCCTCTAATCTTTAAATTTGATTTTAAGCAAGAAGTCTTCTGAAACATCTATCATAATTTCGTCTCCTAACTTTTCCTGGAAATATTGTTTCAAATTCGAATTTTTTCCTTCTACAAAACGCATCCCGACACGGCTAATCTATCGCAAGCTTCAAACCACATGATAAACTTAAAAAACTGCTCACATTCAGATATTAATTCATTTCCTCCAAATGATCAATTCACATCCTGGTGCCTTGTACGATTATGAAAGGCTGAATGATTCAGATTAGATTTTAAGAATGAGACTGATCTGTTAAGCTTCAGAATACCGGTAAATATGTTGAAAGACGATACTAAGGAACCGAGGACGTGATTTCAAAGATAACAGAGAGATACCTAACATTATGTAGTCATGGTTATCTACTGTGGTTGTTGATTGAATAAATGTCAATCAAAATAGGTAAATGAGCAATTACAAGGGGTTATCAGTCTCCAACGATCAAAACAAATATACCCATTCGAATGAAATGCTCATAGGTGATGCGCTTAATAACTGCTAAGTGTTATCATTATACTTCACATCCAAACGGAGGTCATCAAACAGTGATAAGGAACAACACATCGAATTAGTTATCACATTATATCTGTCATTTATTCTCGGAGTCACAAATTTTGCTATTACTCGATATTCCTCCAAAATGCGGTGAATAAAATTATTCTGAAGGAACTCGTCATATTCTTGAAGAATATTAATGTAGATTACACGAAGACAATCCTTTTAGGGGATCGAAGATACTCACCGAAGGGAATAGCTCCCGAGAAAAGATACACATCACCTTCACCGTCGACTTTGCTTCATTGAAAGACACAACAGTGATTAAGAGCTTGATTACGAGAATCAGTAACAGATAAGATGCATGTGACTTTCAATAACCAAATAAAGAGCTTGCAAAACTTGTATTTTTTAAATGATTCGTTGTTTTCGAAAACGACAAATCCGATTAAACGTTAGCAGGCGATTTGAATTGCTTTCTATTCGAATGAGTTTCTTTCTAACCGATTATATTCGACTACCGTTCACAATATGAGTAATACGCACAGCGATGATTCATTTGAGTTATCGATCATAAAATTATTCATTGATATAACCATCAAATAACAAACAACTCGTTACGGATATGTCCTTATCTCCTCTTCTCTTTTATCACTATACATTACTCCATTCGTTTCTTCGTCTTGTTCTTTCATCACAGTAAGTGCTATAGCATAGCTTATAGTAGCATTACTCATTTCAAATCCTGTTCTACCACCTGCTCAGCGATATACGGATGGCCTGATTTGAAATTATCAATAATACGCCGACTATACCTCATAAAGAAAGCCTTCATACTGTTCCCTACTTCGGAACTTACTTGCATCCCCTCCTCTTTCAACTACAATACCAAATATCGCTTCAACATATCAAGTAGGTTGCCTCTTTGTCATTGTTAACGATTTCAGTTATGTTCTCATTTGATGCAGATGAACGGATATGACCTGAAAATGAACTTTCTGAACGTTTTCTCCTCAGTTCATATCAGATTTTATTCAGATCGTTTTGCATCAATTATCTCCTTCCAAATTCCTGCTCTAGCCGTATGATTCACAGACATAATTGCAGTTTAAATAACAGTAATAAAAATGCTAATAATAGCAGCAGTAGAAAATTGTGGAATGGCCAATAAAAATGGTAATTAAAAATAATGATAATAATACTGAGTTTACATTCTGAAAGTATACAACATAATTAGTTTGACAGAACTCCTGAATGTTCATTATTCATAGTCCGATCATTCACCGATTTGATTGCATCCTCAATGAGCAGAAGAGCAATCTTGGTGAGAATTTTACAACAGCCGTCGTTATTTTCACTCAATTTCACCTTTGCACCAACTAGAAGATTGGCGACGAATAACTCTGCTTAAATATTTTCTAGCAATAAGCATTATGAGAACCTTGATGAAAATATTGTAGCAATTTCATAATCCCACACGTCGTTTTCGCTCACTAGAGGTCAATAAACCCTGTTTCGTCGTCGATAAGGCGGCCTATCTTGTGTCGACTTCAGATGTTGGAAGGATCCGATAGAGAACGAATCTCCATTTGATGAACGCTCTCACGTCGGAGTTTATTCCAAGACGAACGAGTTGCTCTCCAGGAGAACATTTATAACACGAATCGCTCCTAAGTCGAACCCAAAAGCCCCATACTGTCTGCATGCAACTTACACATTAGTGCACTAATAGTGAGGGTTCCCTCCAGTGATACTTCTACCTGAATTAGTGCTGTCCCCACTTGAAATTTAGGGTTCATTATTGGATGAACAGTGCAGTCAATTATTCAATAGAGCAGGTGTTTAGTATCATTGAATAGTTTCAATTGTTTGACAAAGGCTCTTGTTATGTGTAAGATGTTCGTAATTCGGATTGTTGTGCGTTGAAGCTTTTCTTCACTCGAGCTCTGACTTCACAACGATTTATTTTAAAGTTGTGTTTGTGCAGTAAGTGATGATGAACGTAAAATTACTTATGAGATTTGATAGTTTAAGCTGATTCGTTGTAAAACATGATCGATCATCTGCCAATTTGTAAACCTTGTCTGAATTTAACCGTATACATAGGCACATTTTAGCGTTATCTGCTCGAATCAGAGTCGAGTTCAGGCTCAGGCTTACTCTCAATCTTAGCCTTGGCCTTATGTATATGTCTAGCTTACAGGGGACGGAGAAAGACCTGCATGCATTGATAAGAGGTCTCCAGGCCGTCTTCGATGTTCAGAATTGCCCTTCGACGCGAACAAATAAGCCAACTAATGATTTTAGTTGCATTTCATACAAAACAAATATATCTGATCGTTTAATGTGATCACTCACTTGAAGAATTATAATTCGTGTATCTACACGAATACATCAATCAACGCATCACTATAGTAACATATACGTTACACATGTATACTAACCTTTATCATCAAATTTTCTTGTCAACGCAGACGTACACGGCTGTAAGTTGAATGTTGTTCGTCAGCTGAGATGTCAACATATTCATTGATAATATACGAAGAGTTCAAATGAATTCGCCTTCTTACTATCGTTTACTGCTATTACTATTTTTGTTCATCGCTTTCAACATCAACAATATTCTGCTAGGGATTAGCCTCAAATGACAGCAGATTCGAAATTGAGCGCACACAGCAGCTGTCTAGGCGCCATATGGATCGAAGGATGTGTATTGGAAAGATGTTGAAATGAGCATTGATAGAGGATTTGATGAGGATGAATAAAGGCAGTGAGTGCTCTATGTATGGGCGTGGATGAATGAATGCAAGAATGCGAACATTGTGCACATGTTATAAGTGTTGCTTGCACATGTCTTTGAAATGAAATATATATCTCGCTGTGAACGTTCCTTCGGTATGATGATGACGATGATGCAATAAGCCAAGTCTAACAATAATAGGCTCGCTCTATGCTGCTATCAACCGCTTCTGCACTGCTCACAAATCCATTCGGATATGCGCTTAAATGAGCAGTATTGCATCTTCACTATTGATTGCCAACTGCTTTCAGTCGTCGTCAATCAACGATGGTGTTACATCTTAATGTCATTATTCTTATATCCTATTCATGACATTTTCATATCCTTACAAAACTTTACCTTCAGTTATGCTGCAGCTGTCCATACTTATTTGTCTTATTCATCTATTCCTTAAAATTACAAACAGCCTCTTGAAGTGCACAAGTACTTCTTTCAGTGCACATGTACATCTGTTCTCGTATGATTCGTCTCATGACAGCGGCGTAGTCAAGTGGGGTGTAGGTTCACTCCATATTCTGGAATATGTAGGAAAATAAGAAAGGAAGAGAGAGGAAAAGAGGAGGTTAAAGAAGAAAGAAGCAAAAATAAACGCGAAAAAATTCACCCTATTATTTAGGTCCACATCCTCTTTACTCGTGCAAAAAATCCTGGCAACACTACTGTCTTAAGAGTTGACTGTTTGTGAGGACAGTATCTGAATCAATTTTGATGACTACTTCCTTTGGATGGAATCATTAATTTGAAAGTACATCCTAAGAAAAGGGCTACTAAGTGACTCACTTATCAGCATTTATGATGCCTCATTACGAACAAATGTCTCTATATTTTCAGCACATACCGTTTCCTTCGTTGGTCGGTATCGTCCTTTCATCACTTCCCTGAATATTTAAAGTCTCGAACGTCATCTGTCTTCTCAAACTCTGTTTCGTCAGTTCATTTTGCATTCTTCCAATCAGAGGTAACTAACCAAACTCGTCTCCCAATCAAGTGACTAATGATAATGGAATTATTTTGTACTTACTAAATCTGAAAGCATTTATTGCATAAGTGGAATACATTCATTAGTTGTAATGTGCACTTGTTATGATCATATAATCTTACAGCACAAAAATTATTACACATCATCGAGAAAATTCCTCTCGTTCATTTCCCATTATCACATCCCTCAGATCTTTTTATTCATTTATTAATTTGATAGCCCAGTCTCATGCACTCACCCCTCTAACTATTCAGCGACTCGTTGTTTCTTAATCCAACAAACTTTCCCTGGTTAGTAGCCCATTTGCTGGATATTTCTAAATTAATGCTTCTCTTAATTTCCTGATCAGCTAAAATTTCAGCTGAAATTCTCTATCAAAAGAAATATTCGTCCACTTGCGAATGAATCTTAAAGATGAACGTTTGATTGTTTTCTTATCCGAAATGACCTTTTATTTTTGACAATATATTGAAATTGGCGTTGACATTGGAGGATGAGAAGCAAGTTACTGTGAGCATCAATGCGTTCTTAGAATTCTGGAAAATGGTACCAATAAACGCTTTCATAGACGCTTTCACCTCTGCTGTCCCTTCAGTTGTGCATCATCAGCCGATTTCACTACGTATCCATCCCATTTCTGCACTCTTTCTTATCGCTGCAGTACATCCTCTAAAAAAGATCATCGCATAAGACTGCTTTGAAACACTTTTTTCATCAGATATCAACGGATAAAGTCAACATTCTCAAACAATTACTTGACGTTCACTAACTGAAAAGATTTCCTGTTCCTTTCGCAGGTGTGTTTCGGCACTCGTCTTTCTAAGAGTACCGTTAAGCTTAAGCTATGACTCATCATTAATAAAATCATAAGCAATCGTAAGATTTCCTGAATACTGTCTCAATTTTTTCTGCGCTCCTCTAACTAACAGTATCGCTGTGCTTAGGTTATGACTCATTTTTGATGAAATGATAAGCAATCGAAACGCTTTCTGATGTATTATCTCATTTTTTTATTAGCTAAAGTCTTCACTTTGCTCAAAATGCGTTTATTGTTCTATGCTCTAGTGCATTGAAGTGGCTATATTTTTGTCTCCTGAAGTAATTCTCGTCTAGATCAGCACGAGGTCAGATACATCTTGTCAAAAGCACTGCTGATAGTACCCAGAAACAATATCAGTTGTTGTTTTTCTAATATTTGCGATGCCTTTGTGATTCTGAAGCGGCACACAGATTACGTACGTCATAAATCAGCTGCGTGCAATCTTTTCAGTTTAATTGAATTTCTCTCAACATATTTTCTTCGTACATTTTTCTGCTCTTCTCCAAACGGATTTCGAAAGAGTGGTACAATCATCAACGTTTTTTTCAAACACATTATATCCATCCAATTATCGATCTACATCAGATTCTCATTGCTATTCCTCCTTTTATGATGCCTTGTGACGTTAATCGGCTGGGAATATTCCTGTTTTATTGATGTCATTACATTTGATGGATTTTATGCCTTCAAGGCTGCTTTTCCATTTCTTCGATAAGCTCATTCAAATGAATGAGAAGGTGGAATATTGTTCCGAGTGAAGTGAAAAAGAGAATGTTTCATCGTGATTTCCACTTATCGGAAATGTCGAATGTCGGAAATTAATCATTGAATTAGTTGAGAATTTGGCATCTTAAACAGAGGCTGACATCGCACAATTCGGAAATATTCTAATATCGGTTGGGCGAGTCCTATTCAGAAATGCTATTCAACGCAACTATCGATCACGACTCAAAATGTCTAAAGTATGCGTATACCAACCACTGTTGACATACATACCATCTATCTATATGCAAACCTCGTACGGATGTAACAGTATGCACTGATCTATTTGAGCATCATCAGCTCGAGCTTTGGTTCAGGCGTTCTCTTAGTCTTATCTTAAAGTTAGCACTGGGCTAGAATACATCTGTCTGCTTGTGTTGTTACGTCCGTGTGAGGTACACGAATCTGTTCCGTGCAGTAGCAAATGAATTCCAATTGAACTTGCGATCTAAAATGTTTTTTGACTTATTCTGTAAGATTTCAAATATTTCTTTTGCATGACTTTGCGAACTACAGAATGTTCGATATCTGAGTGTGTATAAACTGTTTTGAGATTATGCTCTTTGGCAAATGTTTTTGTGAGGTATGTATTTCATGAAGATTGATTGCTTTATGTCGCTTCACCGCAATATCGTTTGCAGTAATTTTTCATCGTTTTCATTTGTGTGAGCTGTCAGTGCATTCTTTCAATTATTCACCAAATGTTGTTAATGTTATTCTCGTAATTTTTGCGCAATTGCTGTCATTGTTTTGTTGTCGTAACATTTAAGGGCGATTTCCTTCCTCCACGCGATGCATTCTCGCAGAAACGAAAAACAGTAAACTCAATTTTAGATTTTCTTCGCTTAAATCCAGCAGCCTTCCTTGCTCGTTCTTTGTTCACATCCGTTCAATATATGTGAAGACGTCTCTTCTCCTTATTATTTCTGTTTTTCTTCGTTCTGGTAACCTCTTCATTGAATATTCTAACAATTCACATTTTATTGCATTCCATCCTCTAATTCTCTAAACAATCCCAATTATTGGTTTCACGCAAGAGAAGTTTGATGCAATCTGTTATCACATCGAAAAGCTTTCACTCATAATCAGTATGATACCGTAATTCTAGAAGTGAAACTTATTCGGTGAATCATTTGCTCACCTCAATGGCATTCAACTTCTTCAGGCCAGACTGCCTGTTCGTTCCTCTTCCACCTACAGCTGAACGTCCTCTAGAGGCTGCTTTGAAGAAATGAGGAGCGCAATGCGATGAATTGCAAATGGTATTTGATTTTTTACTCCAAAATTGCCATCCATGCACGCTATGTTCATCATATGCTGGACGCGCCCTTTAATTTAGGCTGTTGCACATACACGATGCGCGGATATTTGTGGTACCGTGTTATTATCAATTTTAGAATTCATTGATGAATTATTCAGTGAAATGAAAATTTGATAGCTAAGTGAACGTCCGTCAACAGAGGATTGCTTGCATAGGAGGAAGGGAATTGCTAGGCATTTGTGGCGGAAGTTTTTATTGCGGAATCGAGTAACGCTCTGTTCTGTTAATGAAAATCGATCGTTAGGAAATGAGAAGAAATTGTTCTCACTGATGAAGGAACGAATCGTGTGCAGCATAGGTTTTTGCATTTCCTCTAATTATTCTCACCGATCAACCCGCTTTTGATAGCCACATAATATAATTGGCCGTATAAGATAAAAATACATACATTTTTTCTCATTAATAACGACACTGATGAGATTTTGACGTTAAATTTTTCGAATTTCTCGCAGTCATAGCAGTCAAGGTTGATCACGGCTAGTCGAAACGTCGTCCGTCGGTTGGCTGTTAGTTTGCTTATTCGTTTCATTCGTTGTTTCCTCGAGAAACAAATGAATGAAATACAGTTGGATTACCTGGATTGGCCAGACTATCAAACGTTTGTAACGTTGCTGACCACAATGCTCGCGTTTCCGCTCGCACTGTTTTAGCCTTGATTTACGCCACCCTGCTGGCTAGGCGAGCAGGCCAACTGAACACAACTGAGTAATTAGTTAGTTGTCTTGAGTACTTTGCATACTTAAGCGTAGCCAAATACCAATCCAATAAATAATCATAACTCTAATAAAATAAATATTCCGCCGATCGTTCACAGCGGTTGACAAAACAACCACTCGATGTCCAAGAATGAAATATGCAAATTGTTATTGAACAGTGAGAATCACTCAATAGATACCTTTCTTTCCATGATAATTATCGCTTTTGTCATTCTTTCGAAATCATTTTTTGCATACGTATGGAATGGGCCAAATAAATTGTGGTGTTTGTTTGTTCTTTTCGCTTTGTCATTGCAGTATCCCCGAATTAGTGTTATGATGTGAATCTGTTCAATAATGCAGTGGAATGTCAGAGTTTTTATGGCATCCACTCGTGTATTTCATGAATCTTCTACGTTATTTTTACATTCGCAGTCTAGAAACAATATCTCGGACGCATTCACTCATAAATCAGCACAAATTCCCCACGGTACTATCAATAATCGTAAGCATAAATTCACTTCTTCCCCCTCCCCTCATCGTCAACATTTTGGCTAATAAAAGTTCGTGGATACGAAAAATTGAATTGCATTTTCGTTTTAATAAACTATCACTTGTTTGCAATCAAATTGTAAGAATGAGAATAAAACTCTCTTCCGAAAGGTTTGCTCAGTCAGAGTTTAGTAATGCGTTCAGTTTCGTTCAGATTCCACTCGAGAGATTTCTCATCTGGATATGCTCTCGTTTCTGTTTGAAGCACCACAATTATTTATTGAAAGTGACGAGATTCCGAACTTGCGATTGAATACCTCTTTCCAGTTGGAATTTCTTCCGTACTTTTTTAAAAGTCCACTTGTAAGTTCGATTGAAGATGTATTCCGTGTTTCGGTCTTATACTGTTTGATTTCTCAAGTGATCACTCGTTTCGTTAGAAGTTTTGATGGTTTTGGTGACGTGCACTTTTGACGGTTGGACGAGTCCTTGAAAAGTGTCGACATTTTCTTTGAATCTCATAGTGCCGCATAATATTGAATAGACAGATGTCCTAGTTGATTACTTAAGGTTATGGACAGTATAAGCTTGGGCATAATTGTTAGCCTGATGCCGCTGCGTCTGAGTGAGCTTTAATCATTGCAAACTTTTCTGTTGTCAACAATTTTCCGCTCTCCCGATTGGGTGGATGCACAGATTTTTTAATTCATTCCAAAATCAGTCGGTCTATTTCTTAGCGGAACAATAATCATGAATGCATTGAACTGAACTGATTGCATGTGTTAGAGAAATGATGTAATCAACTATCGTTAAATGTCATATAATCATCAGTTAGCATCGCATACCTATCATAATGCCACTTCATAACAAGACTGCATTTGCGATGAATTTCTGGCTTTTTTGCGGTATTTCCTTCTAGGTATTAACAAGTGTATGAAGATCGTATATATGTTGAATGAGTTCGACCGAAGAGGTTATCGAGCGATTTTTATTGTCAGTTAATCCTTTTGCAAATTACAGATTGGGTGTTCAATAATTGCTCAACTAATTGATTCATTTCGGTGAGAGCGTGTTTATTTTGTTTCCGTTTTTCACATCATCGAATTAATCGTCAAAATATCTGCTGATCTGTGAACAAATAAATCAGGAAATGTGCGATAATGTTCATGAAAACGATCGAAAGGTTCGTTAGTGCACTCATTTTTATTTTCATTTTCCTGAGAAACTATCTGTTTTTTTTTGGCATTTCAGTCAGTACTTCTCCGCATTGAATTTAATCGGCTATCTTGAATATCTCCAGTGTTGATTTGCTTTTTTCCGTAAAAATATTCACGAAAATGTGGTGATGGAAGCCACGTGCTGAACATCGCATTTCAAACTCTCCAAACTAATATTTTTCAGTGTAAATCTCCCATTAGAATGGACTTTTTTCATTCGAAAAGTCTCAGTTCATTTTGTTCAAACATTGAGGGTTTCTGGTTTAGTCAAAGTTGTCAACATTATGAAAGAATATTTTTCAAATTCCAGAAATCATTGAGCGACAAAGAATATGATCCAATAACATTTCACGTTCTCAAAGTTAAACCCGAGGATTTGGCCAATCAGATCACTCTAATCGATTTACCAATTTTTAAATCAGTAACAGCTGAAGTAAGTTTTGATTCCATATTTGAATTATTCACAGTTTCTGATCTGAAAATAGTCGAATTTTAGGATGTATTCGTCTAGGTTTGTTTTCTCTTCATTTTCTCTCCGCTCATTTCTTGTCCTTCTTTTTCCACTTTCTTCTCCTTGATTTTTTCTTTTCCCAAGTCTTTCCGCTTTTTCTTTCTTCAACCATTTGGGACAGAAGCCCTTGGATATGCCACTGCATATACTGCTTGGACTTTTTATTTTCTGAGGATTTTGATGCCCTTCGGGTTTCACGTGTGGGAAATTTTTTTGCTCCAGTTTCGGCTGCTGTTTGCATGAAGCATAAATGCGTTAATTTAGTAAATGCGCAAGGCAATATTACCGAAAGGACGAAACTAACATGTCCCTAGGGGGTTCTGTCGTAAATTAGTGAGAGCTCTTCTGAGACTTTATGAAAGAGATTAAAAAATTACAAGGCTCTTCATTCAAGAAGTATTTCTTTTGAAGCAGTACGATTCGAAACAATTTGTCAGTAAAATCACACCAGCGACGAGAAAAATGCTGACGTTGTGGCAGTCGCACTGCGCATATGTATAAGATTATGCGGTTCAATTAAAAAAATCCGTACTTACTAGGAAAGGTCACAAACTTAATCTGGCGTTTCGTGATGAAATATACATCATATTGTAGAGCTCCTCGAGCTGATCATGAATATGTAAAAAATTTTTGCGAAACACAAAGGGGAGGCGAAATATGGCGGGGAAAAGGTTTTCACTGTAGTGAAGTTAAGTTCTGAATACCGAAGTGGCAGCAGCGGCCTGGCCTAGTGGGTAGTGCGCTAGCGCTAAGTCTAGACGCCTGGTGGTTCGGTTCCCATTGATGCCGCTTTTTTTTTCTCATGTATATATGACATATTAAAACAACCATGATATTCTGATTCCCTCCCCACAACTTTTTTCCATGGTTGTGGGAACATTTTATGTTCTTTATTTATGGTTTTTGTTTTATTTTTTTTGTTTTTTGAGGTTTTTGTTTTTATATCTGATCATAGTGGCCATGTCTGTTGACAACGAAATGATCGAAACAAAAATACAATTTACAATAAGAACATTTTATAAATGCCAACTCATCACAGTTGTTGATATCACAGTCCCATTTGTTTACCAAACCCCGGGAAACATCATTGTAATATCGTGTACTGATATGGAACGCTTCTGTGCAGCAAACGTAGTGGCTTTATTGGGGGAAAAGTTTGGTGTGGGCGACGCTACTTCTCCAAGTAGAGAAGAAATCAAAATGGCACAAAGATTGGCTGATATAATTGCGCGGCATGCCGAGGGTGATGAGTTGGAGGTGGAGGAGGATGAGGAGGTGTGCAGTGAAAGTGAAGATGAAGTGGAATCATCGACAGACCTAGATGATGGTGCCATCCCCAATCCCGA